>RJWT010001474.1:28234-48777 GCA_004365215.1 Cuniculus paca
GAGGCCCCAAGAGGTTCCAGAATGGCGGTGGTATAGAGAATCTGTTCCTCAGAATCGGGTTCACAGTGCCCAGCGATCCAGGCACACAACCCTTACAGCCAAGAGAGAGGAAAGCCTGGCTACTGCTCCAGCTGGCTGCAGACCTCGGCATCATCCACGTGGTGCTGGTTTTAGATGCTTGCAGAATGCACAAGCTCATTGGTTAAGAAGGCTTCCACCCCGATTTCAGAAGGCCTGGGAGGCCAGGCAGTGTGCCCCTGAGAGGGCAGTGTGTGAAGCTGTGAGTGTGAAGCCAAAGGTGCAATGGAGACTGCAGAACTTTGGAAAAGCCAGGAATGTGGATCGTCTGAGAAAACCTGCAGTAGGGGAGCACAGCCAGCACAAGAGAGATGCCACAAGATCGGTGACCACTAGAAGTGCCATAGGGGTGGAACCATACCAGCCCTTTGGAGCTCACAATTTGCCACAGATTGCTTCAGATGTTGGACCAGCAACTATAGGATTTAACATTTACCCTGCTGGATTTTGGACTTGTTTTGCTCCCAATGCTTTGTACCCTCCTGTTTGTAACTTTTGGAATGAAAATGTTTGTCTTGTGCCTTTGCATGTTTTAAGTGTTTAACTTTAGTTTTCATTTGTACAGGGACTTGCACCTAAGAGTTTGCCTTGCATTTCAGAGACTTTGGACTTAAATTTTTCAGCAATGCTGAAACTGTATCAATGCTGAAACTGCTAGGACTTTGACAACTCTTGCAGATGGACTAAATACCTTTGCATAAAGGGATGTGCATGAGTCTTTGAGGGCCAAGGACAAAATATTGTTTCTAATGTAATGATGACAGACTTACTGCTGGTTCTTAAGGATTGTTAAGCTGTGTTATAATGTTCAAGTTGCAAAATGGTAAGAATTAGCATGTCTTGGTATCTGGAGGCTGTTTTAAAGAAATATGTCTGGTTGCCAAGTTGACAAGGGGTGGATTCTTATGGTTAATACATTGTATCAACTTGAGAAGTTTAGAAGTTTAACCGAGAGACTCAGCAGGGAGTCAAGGTTCTTTGTAAATATCCTCATCCTATGTGATGGAGAGCAAGGACATTTTGTGTTACACCCACCCTGAAGGTGGGGGAGGGTGGCCTGTGTACAATTTAAGGGTAGAGAAGAGGCTTACCTTTGCTCTTTTGCTCTGGCTTCTGCCTTGAAGTGCTGCCCCAGTGCCTCTCCACACTACCTTGGAGCCAGCTGATTATGGACTGAAATCTCCAGAAACTGTGAGCATTTAACCTTTTCTTCCCTAATTTTGGGTGTCAGGTGTTTGTCTCAGCAACGAGAAAAAGTGACCAAAACACAGTATATAGAAATGATGAGAGCCAATATCATTGTTTTGTTTTCAAGCAAGGAAAAAAATTTCAGCTTTTCTTCATTAAGCATTTCCTGTTGTTTTCTCATAGATACCCTGTATTAGATTTAGGAAGTTACATTCTATTCATAGATGAGAGATTTTTCCCGTATTTTGTTGAAACAAAAATCACATATTTAAGGCATACAGCACCATGCTTTCAGATACAATATACACAGTGAAATGATTACCACAATCAAGCTAATTTATATATCCATCGTTTCACATAGTTAGAGCAATTTTTTGAGAGACTCTCATTATATATAGTTCAGGCTGGCCTCCGAGTCATAGCAATCCTCCTGCCTCAGCCTGAGTGCTGAGCATACAGGCATGTGCCTCCAAATCGTGCTTTAACCTACAGCAGTCCATAATTTCCTCCATTTAGAAGCAGTTTAGAATAGCACAAGCAAAAACAAACAAACAAACAAAAAAACTGCTCAGCATCTCACTCCCAGAAATATATTAAAACATTAGGTGGACACAATTCTCAGTCATTTATTGATGTCTGTATACATTAATGTATTTTTGAAAATAAGAAATTGGTGATGCCATATATGGTATTTTATAACCAGGTGTTCCACTATATGGTAGCAGGCACCTTTTTCACCTCAGTAAATTCGTGTCAACATTATGATCGCTTAATGACATAATTAATCTCTTTTTCCCCCATCTGTGATTGTTTCCTTTGCTGTGCAGAGGCTTTTTAATTTAATGTAATCCCATTTGTTGGTTTTTGATAGTTTTCTGTGCTATTGGAATTTCGGTCAGGAAGTACTTGCCTGGGCCTATGTAGTCAAGTGTTTCCCCTGCTATCTTCTAGCAGTTTCAGTTTCTGTTTTCACATCGAGGTCCTCAATCCATTTTGATTTCCTTGTAGTACAGGGTGAGAGATAGGGGTCTAGTTTCAGTGTTTAGCACATGCATAGCCAATTTTTCCAGCATCATTTGTTAACACAGCTATCTTTTCTCCAAAGTGTGTTTCTGACCCCTTTGTCAAAATTAGATGACTAAAGGTGCATGGGGTCATTTTTGTATTCTGTTCCACTGGTGTACATGTCTATTTTATGTGCCAGTACCATCCTGTGTAGATAACTTAGGTAATATGACCACTTACCATTATTAATTCTGTGGATTCACAAACATATGAGGCCTTTCCACCTTCTAGTTTCTTCTTTAACTTCTTTCTGCATTGTTTTAAAATTTTCATTGTAGAAGACTTTGAACTCCTTGGTTAGGTTGATTTCTAGGTATTTTATTTTTTTAAGCTATTGTGAGGAATTGTTTTTCTGATTTCTTTCTTAGTGTGTTCATTATTAGTATATATAAAAACTATCAATGTTTATTATTTTTATCCTGAGATTTTTAGTTTTTGTTTTTTAAATAATGAACGAATATTGGCATTTTCAAATTCTTCTATAAGTTGAGATTACATTTTTTAGAAATTTGAGTCTATTGATAATGGTCCATTTCTTTTTGGAAGACCTCAAATCAATTGCCCAAGATTCAAACTTACAAAAATAAGAAGGGAGGGAGGAGGAGAGAGGGAGAAAGAAACAAAGAAAAGAAAGTTAATATAGTTAATTCTGTATTTTTCTTTTATGCTCTGCTTTAGCTAAATGCCATGACATTACATTGTATTTTATTTAATTTTTTAGTTCCAAAGAAAATTCAGGTTTATTTTAGAACAAATACCCTTCTAAAGTAGAAGCAGAAACTTTAATAAAGGTACTGTTTAACTGACTAATACTTTGGGGAAATGTAAGACATGTTAATACTGATAATATCTTAGAGAATAGGGAAAAGTGAACATCCTTGGCCTGTTCCTGATTTTAGAGTGAAAGCTTTCAGTTTTGTCCATTTAATATGATACTGGTTGTTGGTTTGTCATAGATGGCTTTTATCAGATTTTTTTTTCGGTCTTTTTTTGAAACAGGGTCTTGCCATGTAGTTCAGGCTTGCTTTGAGCTCTCTTTGTAACCCAGGCTGGTCTTGAACTTGCAGCGATACTCCTACCTCAGCCTCCTAAGAGCTGGGATTACAGGCGTGTGCCACAATGCCTGGCTCTATTAGATTGAGATAAAGGCCATCTATTCCAATTTTCTGTAGGGATTTTATCATGAATGAGTGTTGGACTTTGTCAAATGCTTTTTTTGCATCTACTGAGATGATCATACAATTTTTGTCTTTGACTGTTGATATGGTATATTGCTTTTATTGATTTGCATGTGTTGTTGACCAATCTCTACATTCTTGGAATAAATCCTACTTGTCATGGTGTATAATCTTCTTGATTATTTGCTGCATTGTTTGCCAGTATCTTATTCAGGATTTTTGCATCTATGTTCATTAAGGAGATTGGCCTGTAGTTCTTTTTTTTGGTTGGGTCCTTCTCAGGCTTTTGGGTCAGGGTAATACTTGGTTCTAGGTGTGACTTTGGGAGTGTTTCAGCATTAGTGGCATTAGATCTTCTCTAAATTTCTTGTAGAATTGAGCAGTGAATTCATCAGGATTTGGGCTTTTCTTCATTAGTAGGTTTTTAATTACAATTTTAATTTCACTGGTAACATGTTATTTAGAATTTTTATATCTCTTAGCAATTTGTATTTACCTAGGAGTATCTCCATTTCTTCTGTGTTTTCTGTCTTACTAGAGTACAGTTTCTCAAAGTATATACTGATGATCTTCTGGATTTCCACAGGATCCGTTGTGATTTCACCCTTTTCATTCCTATTTGCATGAATTTGAATCTTTTCTTTCCTTTTTTAAAATTTTTTTTTCTTTCCTCTTTTTGATAAGGTTGGTTAAGGGTTTATCTATTTTATTTAGTATTTCAAAGAACTATTCTATTCATTGATTCTTTGTATTGTTTTCTTAGTCTCAATTGCATTAATTTTTGCTCTTATCTTTATAATTTCCTCCATTGTTCAAGCTTCAGGTTTAATTTGTTCTTTTTCTAGAAATTTGAGGTTCACCATTAGGTTGTTTATTTGAGCTTGTTCTGTTTTCCTGATAGGAGAATTGACCACTATAAATTTCCCTTGGGTCTACTTTTGTTGTGTTCCATAAATTCCAGTATGTTATATCAGCTTTATCATTTAATTGTAGATGCCATTTAATTTCTTCTTTAATTTCATCTGTGACCCATTGGTTATTCAGGAGGGTGTTAATGTAATTTCCAGATGTTTTACATATTTTTAAGGGATCTTTTGCCAGTGATTTTTTATTTCATTGTGCTATGCTTAGATAATATGCATCAAAAAATTTCAGTTCCTTTGCATTTTCTTGAGCATGTTCTATGTGTTAGTATGTGGTATGTTTTGGAGAACGTCCAATATACAGCTGAGAAGGATGTCTATTCCAATGTTGTGTTGTAGAACACTCTGTAGACATCTACTAAGTTCATTTGTTCACAGGTTTGGTTTAGTTCTGATATTTCTTGTTGATTTTTTTTGTCTAGTTCATCTATTTTTGACAGTGGGGTATTGAGATCCTCCATTACAATTGTGTTAGTGCTTGTTTCATTTTTCATGTCCATTAATGTTTATTTTGTGTAGTTGGGTGCACTGGCATTTGGTGCATATATATTTATGGTTGTTATCTCTTCTTATAGTTTTTTCTTAACCAGTATATAGTGACCTTCTCTGTTTCTTTCAATCAGTCTTGTCTACAAATAGAATATCTGCCCCTACTTTTTCCTGGGTTCCCATCACATGAGTATTGTTTTCCATCCTTGACTCTCAGTCTATGAATTTCTTTTTGAGCTGATGTGTTTCTTGTCTGCAGTATATTGTTGGATCTTGTTTCTTGATCCAGTCTGCCAGTCTGTGTCTTTTGATTGGTGATTTGAGACTATGTGCATTGATGATTTTAACTGATAATGTGTTCACTTATCCTTGCCATATCATTTTCCTCTTGTTGGTATCCAGTCTTTCACTTCTGTTTAATTGCTTCCCCTGCCTGGTAGCTTCTTTCTATTGGTATTCTTGAAATTGTGGTCTTCTTTTTCTCTTTATAGAATAGCCTTCAAAGCATTTTGGCTAGCTGGTTTGGTAATCATGAATCTTTTCAGTTCTTTGTCATGGAAGTGTTTTATTTCTCCGTTAATTCTGAAAGAGAATTTTGCAGTGTACATCAGTGTGGGTTGGAGGTTGTTGTTTTTTAAGTCTTTACTCCTGTCTCTCCTTGGCCTGAGGGTTTGGTGTTTTTTTTAGAGGTGTGCTGTGATTCTGATAGATTTTGTTTTATAGGTGATTTATTTCTTTTCTCCCACAGTTTGTAATATTTTGTCTTTGTGCTGAATTTCTGGAATTTTGATTATTACATACCTTGGTGTAGATTTATTTCAGTCATTGTTAACTGGGGTTCTATATGCCTCGCTTATTTGTATGTCAAATTCTTTGTCCATGTTTGGGAAATTTCCTGCCATTACTTCTGTGAAGAGGTTTTTTTTTTTTTTTTTTTTTTTTTTTTTTTTTTTTTTTTTTTTTTTTTTTTTTTTTTTTTTTTTTTTTTTTTTTTTTTTTTTTTTTTTTTTTTTTTTTTTTTTTTTTTTTTTTTTAATGGCATTTGCACTCTTTAGCTTTCTTGTTGACTCCAGTCAACTTATGTCATTCTTCTTTGCTTCATCTTGTACTGTTGAATTAATTTTCTGTGGTCCTTTCTATTTTTAGTATATCTTTCCTTTCATGGTCACTAATCACAATCTTGTCTTCTAAATCTGATATTCTGTCTTTCATGCAGTCTGTTTTGTACAATGAAATTTTTGATCTCTTGGGTATCTGTTTGGATCTGTTTCATGGATTCCATATCTTTCCTATATTGGGCATTCATGGTTTTCATCATTTCTTTTTTAACTTAGAGAGTATTTTTTCTGTAGACACCTCCATTTGATTTTTACCTGCGCTGCTATCATTTCAGAAAGTTCCAGTATGTGGCTTTCAATTTCTTCTGTCTCATTGTGCTCAGGACTTGTTCTGGGTGGGCTGAAGTTCAGGGGTTATAATTTGCTTCTTTGTCTTGTCATTTTCTATTTTTTATTTTGTTTCATTTTCTTTGTTGGTGCTTGTATATTTCTTATGGTAGATAAGTTTATCCCAGTATTGTGACTTCCATAAGAAATGCCTATTCCTTAGGGAAGTCTTTTAAGTGTAAGTCTTTCTTGGTCTTTATGTGTATCCCTAGAGTTACCTTCCCAATTTATTAAAAAGGGGAGATTGCTATCTATTTGGTCATGCACTCTGTTCTTTCATAATGGAGAGTTGTTATCTATTTGGTTGGGCACTCTGTTCTTTCATACTGGACTATGGTGACCCCAGGCAGTCACAGTGTTGTCATCATTGGGAGAGAAACTGATTACAACATGTATGACATCTTAGCTAAAGTAGTACAGTTAGCAATAATGATAACATTCATCACAGCCTAGCAACTGACCAACTGCAGTAACTATTAATTTGGCATCTTTTATCATAAGAACTAACTTTATAGTTATATAACGAAATCTAACATGTACCAGGAACTTGTATGCAATGAGTTTCCCCTTGGTAGGTTTTTTTACCTGCAGGCTTAGTGGAGATTATTTAGAAGTGTATTTCTTTGCTTCTAAACATTTGGAAAAGATACATTTCCAGGTATATTCTTGATATTGATTGCTTATTTTATTTTTTGTTAATTTATGTATTTTGACTTTTCAGCCATTTTAAATTTGTTTAGATTTATTTTTGGCCCAGAATATTGTCTATCTTAATGACAGTGTTCACTGTATATTTGAGAACAATGTTCATCCACTTGTTGAGTGTTCTATAAATGTTAATTAGCTCACATTGGTCTTGTTTTCCAGATCTTTTTTATACTTATAGATGAGAAGGAGAGAGGGATCTGTTTTCCTATTAGTTACTGAAAGAGGTGTCTTAAAGTGTATAGCTATAATTACGAATTTGCTATTTTACCTGTTTCTAAGTTGCTTTTATATTTTAATACCTTGTTACTAAAGGCAAGTATGTTTAGGATAATTATGACTCAGTAGACTATTATGAGATTTTTCTCTTAGCCTCTGGTCATATTCTTCATTCTTCTGAAATCCACCTTGTCTGACGTTAGTGGTCACCCCAGGGTTTTTGTTGTTGTTCTTATCTGCATGTACTCTCTTTCCGTCTTGTCTGTCTGTCTGTCTGCCTGCCTACCTGCCTGCCTGCCTGTCTGTCTGTCTGTTCCCAAGACAGAATCTCCTTAGATCTTGCTTTAACCTTGCTTTTAACCTAACCTAGATCTTGCTTTAATCTAGTCTAATGATCTTTGCCTTTTAATTAAAGCTTTAAGCCATTTACAATTAATGTAATTATTGATGAGGTTGGATTTAACATCAATCATGTTGCTGCTTTGTGTCTACTGCATTGTTTGTATTTCTTATCTTTTCTTGCTTTTAAAAGAACTGATTTATCCTTACCTTTTGTCTCCATTATTACATATTCATTATTAGAGATTGCGCTAGAATTTATAATGTATATCTTTAGTCAAAACCTCCTAGTCTTTGTGCTGTATTATATATTTTATCTGCTTGGACATATTATAAACCTCACAATACATAGATGTTATTTTTGCTTTAGTCTCTTATTTCTTAAAGAGATTTAAACATTTTTTTAAATATATATTTTACATTTACTTTCTTTTTTAACACTTGTTTCTTTCTATATTTTCAGATTTCTATTTGTATCATATTTGTTTTACTTTTAACTTCACCTGTTACAGTATATATTGAATGACAATGAATTGCTTTAGCTCTTTTGCATCTGAAAAATAATTGGCTTTATTTATTTTTGAAATGTATTGTCACTGACTATAGAATGTTGGATTGACTTTTTCTTTCAGAACATTAAAGATGTTGTTCCATAGTACTTTTGCTTGCATAGTTTCTGCCAGAAATTACTGACCTTATCTTTGTTTTGCTGTACTTTTTGCTTTTGTTCTACTGTCCCTTGGTGGTAGTGCATCTTTCCCTAGCGCTGTGAACAGGAGGATCTTCTGCCCCAGCTCTAGACTTCTGTGGCTTATGTCTTAGTAAAAGCTCAGGAGCAGACAGCTGCACTAACATTCTACCCCTGAGGTATCAGATCTCAGGTCCTGGAGCAGGGCATAATTCTTTTTTAGTGACTTATTTTCAATGTGTTTTCTGATATGTATACATTAACACATGTAAGTAATTTACAAATTAATATGTGTACACAGGGGCCATATGCTCAACAGTTTCACTGACCAAGAGTATGTTAGGAGAGTTTGGAGGCTACTGTTTTAGAGAGCATCTCTATCTGTAATAGATTTGAGGTAGAATTTGCCACTTGCTTTTTGATTTGATGACAACACAGTTCTCATGGTTCATTTTATTTCTATGAATAACTGAGTGAAGAATGTTTTGTTGTTTTGTTTTATTTTTAAATTAATGTTGTCAGTTATTTATTAGAATAATAAAAATCATTTACCTTTAAAAATTGCTTCTACATAAAATTTTTAAAATTTATTTATATATTTGCTTATTTGGTTTTGGTTTTTGAGACAAGCTCTCTATATAGTTTAGGTTGGCCTTTACCTCATGATGTAGTTCAGGCTGGCCTTGAACTCTTTGCTTCTTGCCTTAGTCTCCTGAGGGCTAGGACTACAGTCTTGGGACACCATGCCTGGTAAAAATTTATTTTTTAACTGATACATACAGGCATAAAATTGTATGTATTGGTAGAATATCATTATTTTACAGTGATTATTAGAAATGCATACTTGAAAGATGAAGCAGTTTTTATGGACTCTTCTCTTACACTTCTTTCTCTTTATAACAGAAAATCCCCCTTTTTGTTCTAGGACTGTGAGATTATGGGAGGTTGAAAATCCAAAGAAGCAAAAAAGTGTGTTTAAGCCACGAACAATGCAGGGTAAAAAAGTCATACCCACTACATGCACGTATAGTAGAGATGGAAACCTCATAGCAGCTGCCTGCCAGAATGGAAGCATACAGATCTGGGATCGAAATTTAACTGTAAGTTATAGACATTTGAATCTGTACAAAACAACTATCTTATACAAACATCATGTTAAAATATTATAAAGATCTTGAGTTGAGACCTAATTTAAATTTCAATGTTGGTTGATCAAATATTGGGACTTTTGCAGTAAACAGCATTTTAGCAAACATTCCAGCTGAATGTAATGTGTATTAAATTTTGATTTTAAGATAAATTTCCACTATTAGTATAAAATTTGAAGAATGCAGTGCAGTTTGTAACACTTTAATTTATTTAATTTTGAAAGTGAAGGATCTGACAGTAAAACAAGACTAAGCAGAAGAAAAGAAAAAAAAGAAAATATGTAAGAAAACCACAAAAAGTCTAGAATCATCCATCAGTTGTACAATTATTTCAGTGGTAATTTCAGTGTTTTATTGTAATACTCTATGATATTTCATTTCAGTAGGTTTCAAGTTTTCCCTTTCATTTTAGATTATTATTAGAATAATTCTTAGAACAGGATCATTCTTAATAAGGAACATAGAGGATTTGACTAATTCTATGAATTATCAGTAAGGTTTTAAAAGGTCTTTCTGTTATATAGATGGTAAAAGAAAAATATTTGATTAGTAAGATGATCCTTCATTACCATAATTTTTATTATCAAAAGGTGTTTGATTAGATTATTCATTTAATAAATATTTATTGACTCTGTACTGTATATATGCCAGAACTGTCTTAAGTGCTAAGAGTACTTATTGAAAACCCCTACCTTTATGGAATTTACATTCTGGTTTTTAAAAAATATAGAAAATTTATTTTGTTCAGCTTTGCTCATCGAACATTTATGTTTTGCATGGGACCCCAGGAAACAGTTGTCTTTTTAGACAGTTAAATCAAAGTTAGTTGTGTTGGGATAAGGTAAAAAGTAATGATGGGGCAAAAACTTCATGCTGATAATGCTGAAAATATTTTTGGCATTTTCTGTTTGTCAGATCTTTTTATTTCTGTTTTCATCTCCTCTGTAAACCTCATAAAGCTTCATAACAGCACAGAGGTTTTAAAACTCCTTTGAATTGTAAACTGAATTTTAACCAAGCAATAAATTTTTAGTAACTGGCTTTCATCCTCTCTTGAGTGCTGTTGATTTAAATATAGAAATTCTAAAACATGCAATTTTCTTGGGTAGCTGTAATAGTCATGCTTTTGGTATAGTCCATATATATGTGCCTCTTTCTTAGGACCCATATGCTTTTTTTTTTTTTTCCCCCTGGCACCGGGGATTGAACTCATGACCTTGCGCTTGCCGGGCAGGCGCTTAGACCGCTGAGCTAGATCCCCAGCCCTGGTGTTTTTGAGACAGGGTCTCACTATGCCATTCAGGCTGGCCTTGAGCTCACTTTGTAGCCCAGGCTGGTCTCGAACTCACAACGATCCACCTGTCTCAGCCTCCCTAGTGCTGCGATTACAGGCGTGAGCCAACACTCCCGGTGGACCCATATGTTTTTATAGGGTAGTTTTTAAAGACTGGCCTTGCCTATCTTGAAGTAACAAGTACTTCCTATTTCCAGTGAATGTTTTCGATTTTGTTGGTTATTTTGAGACAGTGTCTTGCTTTGACGTGTAGACTATCCTTGAACTCATTATGTAACCCAGGCTGGCCTCAAACTCATGATGGTTTTCCTACCTGTCTCCTGAGTGCTGAGAGTACAGGCGTAAGCCACCACATCTGGCCTTTTCTCAGTTTGCTGTAAAATCAAGCCATATGAACGCAGTTCCCAAAAATATCTCCTAAGCCATTCTAATCACAACCTTTGATTGTAGTCTGGTAGAATTTAAAACTGTACAGATATATAGTGTATTATACCATATCCCATTTGTTCTGTTTTGTTCATACTTTTACATGTGCATATTAGTGTATGTTAACAGAAAATAAATTGAGAAAAAAGCCTTTGCCAGCAGGAAACACAGTTTATTTCAAAGCATTTTTGAAAATTCTGAACTGTTATTTCAGCAATTTAAAAAAGTCATCCAGAGGGAAGCACTTAAGTGAAAATAAGAAAGCAGCAGCTTGTCCTTGTAGGAGCCAAAGGATGACAGTGATAATGGCTAATTTATGTTTTATGATTAAGTAAAGCTATCATGATTACTATATTTAATCATTAAATTCTCATTTGATGAACTTTAGAAAATTAAATGAAACATTTTTCTTTAGAAATGAAGTGTTTCTATTAGTGACAAGTTCCTATGTTCTCAAGATTTACCCTTGCAATAGAAGTAATGCTAGTCAGTGTTGTAGCTGCTAGAAACATTTGACTATTAAATAAACTTCTGTTAATTAGAATAAAATGCAATTAAAATTTCAGTTCCTCAGTCAGAATAGGCACCCTCTGTTTTTGGCGGTACTGGGGAGTTGAATCCAGGACCTTCCACTTAGCTACTTACCAAAGCCCTTTTGAAAACAATTTTGGGGGGCTGGGGGTATAGCTCAGTGGTGCAGCACCTGCCTAGCAAGTGTGAGGTCCTCAGTCAATTCCCAGTATCAAAACAAAACAATTAAAAAAAATTTTTTTTGAGACAAATTCTCACTGTCACTCAGTTGTCCAGGCTGGTTTAGAACTTGTGATCCTCCTGCCTCAGTCTTTTACAGTGCTGAGATTACATAGCCACTTTTTAAGTGTCTAATAACCTCATGTGACTAATGGTACTTACTGGACAGCACACATATACAGTATTTCCATCATTGCAGAAAGTTCCGTTTGACATTATTGCTCCAGAGTAGTTGTTGCCCAAGGTCCTTCACATACAATGGTGGCATGCCTTTCAATTTGAGAAAGCCTTCTGAGGCACTTCTATTGGCCTGCCTACCTCCCTGGTTCCCCACTCCCCAGGGTAATACTTAAGTAACAGAAAGGATACCAGTGCCTGGTTGGGTGAAGGAGAGGCAGAAGAGTAGAGGATGATATTGGAGAGGTAACAGTATGCACTGTGGCTCAGGGCCTCTGTAAATGTTGAACCTCTCAGTCTGTAATTCTCTCCTCCCAGATACTCTTGCGTTTTTTATTTTATGAAAAAAATAAAATGAAATTTCAAAACAAAATAATAGAAAAATAGCTATAGTTTATATATTGCATATTATTATCTTCAAAGTAGTTATTCAGAGTACAAGATATAGGCGTGAAATGTTGTCCAAATGACGTTAGCACAAAGGTTTCTTTTCAATGAACTAGAACAAACTAGTAGTATAACTATCTTAATTATCTTGTATTTTTTTCCTTTTCTCTTGCTTCCTTTTTTTTTTCCTCCACCCCAGTTCCTCTTCCCTTTTCCATTTTATCTATTGTAAAATGTACAATAGATACTGTGAAGTGGGAAGAAACTATACTCTTCCTTTTTTTCCCTCACCTCTTTCAATTCTTCGCTTAAATTTTTTGTGTCTCAGTCATAATTTCTGACTCTTAAAATAATTCAGGAAGTGTTCTTGTTTTCACATGAAAACATCTGACAGACTTTTTTTTTTGAGATGGTCTTTTTATGTAGTTTAAGGTGGTCTTGAACTCATTGTGTAGCTCAGGCAGGTCTACAACTTGCAGCAGTCCTCCTGCCTTAACCTCCCGAGTACTGGAATTATAGGTGCATGTCATCATGCCAAGCCAAACTAATTTTTTGGTCTTACTTTGCTCCAAGTAGTATTATTATTCTTTAATACCTATAAAAAATCTATAGTATACTAAGCTTTTTACTGAAAGAACATGCTGCATTTCCTTGTATTGTAGTCACTCATAGATTAAATTTTTGTCAGAACAGTGAGGACTTACCATGTTCACCAAGTATTTTCTCCATTTGACATAGGTGATTGGAGGCAAAAATATTTGAATTTTGGTTTAGCAGTAGGCACTGCCAACAGTTTGATCCACTCTCCGACTCACTGCCTCTTACTGATGCTTTGGTCTTCAACCTTTGCCCAGGCTCTAGGCCTGTCCCTTTTTGTGAAAATTACCATATACCCCAATGTCTTACCAGGAGAGCCTCCAACCTACTAGACACTGCAGGGTCATTTCTGCAGCTCAGCTGTGGCAAAGAATAGACCAGAGAAAGTTGATGTAAGGGTTACATAGTGATCACATCAGACATAACTTCTGCTCAGATGGGGCCCCTAGTGAATGAGAACAGCTATGAAGGAGAGAAAATTCAGGAATAGTTACTGGTGATAGCTTATGTCAAGCACACCTCAAATCTTTAAACATCTTCAGTTTCTGTTAGATTACCCATCTTAAAATATTGCTTTTTTCTTTTCTACACCTTCTTCTTTATTAATGTAATATATACACAAAGATTTAGATGAAAAAGTTTTGTTTGTTTTTATATAGGGGAAATTTGCAAGTGGCTTTTTTCATCAAAAGCATAAAATAGACAACCTTATAAATGAATAGATATAGTTCTAATCCTTTGCCTTAAAAAGTCTTTATTTAAATGAAATTGTGTGATTTTACATGCATAATATATATAAATTTTTAAATTATTATTATTTTATTTGGTACTTCTCATCTTTACCCTTATTTTGTCTCTTTATTAGGCCTAATGTGTGGACCACTAAAAGTCTACTATATAGCTCAACAGCATATTAAATGAATTGTACCTAAGATATACAATCATATATAAACTTTACTTTGGACTTTCAGATTGTCAGTTATTCCTGAGTTTCCCAAGCTCTTCATACCCCATTTTTGGGACATGACGATGACAGCGTGATCCCATCTTATTATCATTAGAAGAATTCTATTAGATAGATGGGATATGCACATAATAGGTTCTTAACTGTTGGTCTTACTCCTCTTTCTTTTAAGCTCATAGGCTACTTTCAATTCCTATAGAATGCCACAGTTCTCAGAATACTTAACTCTGGCTGTACACATCATATAAATCTTGAGTTTGATGGATTCCTTGGTGACTAAAGATATGGTTTAAAAAGATAGGAATGTGGATCCCTTCCTATAGCCAGTCATTCATTTTATGAAACTACAACTGCCATCAACAAATTGGAGTGCTATAAACACAATTTTTAGTTATGCATGAGTAGATAAATGAATTAGAATTACTTTTTTGCAAATATTTAAGAGAAAACATCTGACGTAGAGACTGTTCCATAATGTTTTTGACATGCATATTTTTCAGTTACTTTTCAAAAATGTGTGTCTTTGATTCAAAACACAAATAGCCCTCAAAACTGTGCAAAATTATTTGCAGGCCCTTAAACTTAAATTCTAATTTGTCAGTTATTTTACTAAAAACTATAATTTATTTTAGAATAATGCCCTTGTAAAGTGTTACCCTATACTATTAGAAGTAACATTTAATAGTGGCTTTTGAAGAAGATAAAGTTTCTTTAAAAACGTGGAGGGGGGAGTGAGTGATTTTTTTTTTTTATCCTGGTTATTTGAAGTTATTCTGAAAATTTTTAAAGTTAAGACTTCTGGTAAAAAATGGTAAGTTAGACATGTTTATTTAAGGCTGTTCCTTCCTGATTCTCTACTAAAACAGCAAGAAAGGCATTTTTTAAAGTGTAAACCAACATAGACCAAGAGAATTAGGAGACGAAAGTAGAAAAGTGAAGTCAAGACCCATTTGGAAGCTGGCAGCCAGATGCATGAATGGTAACTGCCTTAGCTAACTAGAGAAAGCCAAAACCTTAGGCATAGTGAGGGAAGCCTGAAAGACACTGTAAGAGTGCTGATTTGTTTTGCAATTCCTTGCAACCAGACTACTGCTGTTTCCTAATGGTCACAGAAACTAAAGAATTACTTTAAGAGGGAATTTGTTAGCATGGCACTATCTTCAAGGCAAACATGAAATAAGGCAAAAATTTTCACGTAGAGCTATTCTTCTTTGCCTCCTCTGTTGATACTGAGTTTATTAAATAATACCATGGTCTAGGCCACATTTTAAATGTCTTACATGTAATATTTCACTTAATCCTTTATAGTGATCCTATGATGTAAATATTGTTATTATCATTTTACAGTTGAGGAAACCTAGACACAAAGAGATTGAGTTGCCTACCCAATATTAAAGTTGTGTAACTGAGGTTCAGTCCTCTGGAGTCTGGATCAAGAGTCTATACCAGGAGTCAAAAATTATGGCCCATGCATGCTAATAGTCATTTTCAGGTTTTTAAATGATTATATTATTTTTCTATGGCTGTTGTAACAAATTACCATAAGTTTGGTTCTTCAAGAGAATGCAAATATATTATCTTACAATTTTGTGGGCCGGAAGTCTCATTGGGCTAAAATCAAGACGTTGGCAAGGCTGACTTCCTTTCTAGAGGATCCAGGGGAGAATCTATTTCCTTGCTTGTTCAGCTACAGAGGCTACCCATATTCCTTGGCTCATGGTCCCCTTCATCTTAAAGGTAGGCAAAAATAAGTTGAGTCTTCACATTGCAACACTATGACCTCTTTTTTTGTTGTTGTTGCTTTTGTCATTTTAAAAAGTTTTGTGATTGCATTTAATAATGGGATAATCCAAGGTAATCTCCCTACTTAACTGATAAATGTTAATAGTTTGAAACCTTAATGCCCCTTTGCCATATTGATAGTTTGTAAGGACTAGGATAAAGAGATCTTTGGAGGCATTATGCTATCATGATGGTTTTTTTTTTAAATCAAGCTAGTTATGGTGGCTCTTGCCTATAATTCTAGCACTCAGGGGACAAGACAGGAGGATTGAGGCCCTACATTTGAGGCTAGCCTGAATTACATAGTCAGTTCCAGGGCCAACTTGAACTATACAGTGAGACTCGGTCACAAAAAAATTTTTAAAAGAAGATTTCATGATACATGAAAATTATATGAAATTCAAATTTTAGTGTTCAGAATAAAGTTTTATTAAAACAGCCTCATTTATTTACATATTTATTGTCTGTGGCTTCTTTTGCATTACAATGGTAGAGTTGAATAGTTGTGACAGATCCCCAAACCCCAAAATATTTACCATCTGGGTCTTTATAGAAAAAGATTGTGAACCCTGGCATAGCGTTTCTACTTTACTTTTTCAGTGCTTTACTTTTAAATACTAGTGAACAGACAAAGTTTCCTAGACATTGTAACATGAAATGCAGAGACTAAAGCTACAGAGTAAGTAACTCCACTCGAGGAGGAGAGAACATAGGAGATGAAAGAAAATTCTCAGGAAAAAGATGATCTTCCTATAATTAATATTCTCAGAGAAAGAGAGAATAGTACAACCAAGAAACTAAAACAGAATACTACCAAAAAAGATACTACCAAAAAGATTTAAAACATTTCACTCTCATGAAAGAGCTCTTGGAAGATGACAGATGGTAGCAGGGGGAGGAAAACATTAGAGAGTTGAAATCTCCTAGAAAGTAGATATAAATATAACCAAAGAATTCTCTTAAAAGTAGAGTAAAAGGCAATGAGAGAGAAAAGATAGGAGAGTTAATGAGTCAATTTAGGGCCTAAAAATTACTAAAAAGTTCTAGGTAGAGAAAATGTAGGGGAGAGAAGATAGATTTGGGTAAGAAATAGTTACTAAAAACAGTTTCAAACTCAAAACAAAACAAAACAAAACAAAACAAAAAAAGTGACTCTCCAGATGGGAAGGATTCATCTGGAAAGAATGAAAAAGACACATACCATGTCATGCATCATGAAATTTGAGGACATCAAGGACATAGAAAAGAGCCTAAAACCTCACAATGAGAGAGAATAAAATAGAAAACATGTAACAGAAGAATAAACGGGGCCATGTAATTTAGGATGTTGGTAAGAGAGTTACTCAAATGTAAGATCATGGACTTTATTCACTAGGGAGGGAAAGAAAGAACAGGAGAGGATGATGAATGGGAAAGTAGAGATATCATATCATTCATTTCACAGAAGTTATTGAGCCCTGAAGAAGTAGAAAATTCAGGGATGCACCTTGAGACCATGTTAAGTGAAGTATAACTCAGACACACAAGCTTAAATATCCCATGGTTTCTCTTATGTGAATATATATAGAAATGAAATAAAAGGCATATAGTAAGAGACAGAGAGAAAGAGGTATTGTAATCCAGCATGGATGATGTATCTAAAAGTGTACTTTGGCTTAGTACAATTATTTTACACATTTCATATGTTCTTTGGCCTATTAGTATGGTTTTCAAGCTGCATATATGGTAGTTAACTTTATGAAGTCTTACAAATAAATAAATTTGATGCCTTAAAAATAAAAGGGTTGAAAGGAAGGGGGAAAAAGAATGGAAATGTGTTGTATATATGTACCAATTCCTTATAGGGAATGTAATCATTATGTACTACAAACATGTACTAAAAACAAGTCAAAAAACAAAGAGCTCCCTAGTGCCAAAAGGGAAGATATGCTGGAGCAGACTGGAAACAGGAGAATCTACAGGGAGCTTCCACACAGATTCAACAGAGAAAAAAATGCAAAGATCGACAAAGTCCTTTTTAGACCTTATCATACAAACATTAAAATGCTGTTGATTGAAATCAATATAAAAAAAGAGAGAGACATTATCTAATTTCTTTTAGTGTTCTTAAGAATGAAATAAGACTTCTTGCATTAATTTGGTTGCCTTTTCAGACCAGGTTCTCCTTAATAATACAATAATTCTTTGAAGCAGTCTCTTCTGACAACTTCCCTCTTGTTCTAAACTGAGTGTCTAGGAAGCCTTGACTGTGTGACACTACCTTATTGTTCTTACTGTTCTCTCTTGAGTTCTCTGTTTCCCACTGGCTCCATATTAGTGTAAAGGAATGTCATCTTTTTCAGTCTTATGTCAGGATGAGTTATTTTAAGTCCATTCATCATTACTTTTAGTGACAGCTGACTGGATTTAATTCTATCCTAAAGCTCTTTCTCTGCAGACACACATTCAGCCACTTGTAGAACAACTTCACCAGGATAATATTCAGACATAATTTAAGCTTTTAGAGTCTTAGTTACCTTTCTTGTTGCTGAGACAAAATACCCAACATGCAAAGTTAAAGGAAGAAAGGTTTATTTTGCTCACAGTTTGTAGAGGTTTCAGTCCATAATCGACTGGCTATGAGGCAGGGTGGCACATGGCAGAAGGATAACAGTTCATGAAGATGAAAGACAACAAAAAGCAAGGAGAGAGACAGACAGGCAGACAGACAGAGACAGAGACAAAAAGGAAGAGCAAGCAAGCCTCTTTCTGTCTGTTATACTGTACCAGTCTACTGGAATTAAGACAGTGCCAGTCCAATCAGTGGGCTGATCCAGCAGTCACCCACCCTTAATCTCAGCATTAAATTGTGAATCAATCACAAAGTAGATTTAGCCACCTCCAGAAAACCTGCCCCCCTATGACTGCATGGGGGGACATCCAGACAAACTATAACATTCTGTCCCTGGCTGCCCAAATACTCACGCACATCCCTTTACGCAAAAGTCATTTAGCCCATCTCCAAGAGTTGCCAGAGTCCTAACAGATTCAGCATTGCTGAAAAGTCCAAATTTTCCTCTGCAATTTAAGGCCAACTCTTAGCTGTGAACCCCTGTACAAACAAAAAGAAAGCTAAACCCTTCTAACATTTAATGGCACAAGACAGACATTTCCATTCCAAAAGTTATAAACTGGGGAATACAAAGGAATGGGACCAAAGCAAGTTCAAAATCTAACAGGGTAAACGTTAAGTCCTGTAGTTCCATGTGTAGCATCTTGAGGCAATTTGTGATGAGATGTGAACTCCAAAAGGTTTGGGTGGCTACTGTAGCACTTCTGGTGGTCATAGCTCCTATGGCTTCTCTCTCAGGCCAGGTCTGCTCCCTCCTTACAGTTTTTCTCAGACTATCCCATGTTTCTGGCTTCTCCAAACTTCTAGGGTCTCCACTGTGCCTTTGGCTTCACATTCACAGCTTCACACACTCTCAGGGGCACACTGCCTGACCTCCCAAGCCTTCTGAAATCTAGTTGTAAGCCTTCCAGACCCCACAACTGTTGCATTCTGCAGGAGCCTAAAACCAGCACCACATGGATGGTGCCAAGGTCTGCTGCCAGTAGGAGCAGTAACCAGACTTTCTTGTCTCTTGGCTGTGGAGGTTGAGTGGGCATTCTGAATCTAACTCTGAAGAACAAATTCTCTGTGCTGCCAGCATTCTGGAACATGGCACTCTAGGGCTGTCTTCTCAAGGCAAAGTGTTTCACTTTTGCAATTCTGAGGCTGTAAAGGGTGGACTCCTGCTGCTTTGTGTGATGCCCTCAAACTATCTTTTCTATTCTCCTGTTCCCTCTTAGCAATCCAGCTCTCCTTAGCTGTATCTTTGCAATCCACAGCTTTATTGGAGCTTCCTTTCTGGCCAAACTCAAAACATTTTAAATCATTCTGCTCTTTGCTCTTGATTCTTAATATAGATCTGGCTAAAAGCCCACAACAGTAGCCATGCTGCTGCCTCAACATTCAACTGCCTTGAAATTTCTTCTAAAAGATTAATTAGTCTGCTGCCCTTAATCTCCATCTTAGGCAGTCTCTAGGCATGAGCAAAACACAGAGAAACAGTGTTCCAATCAGTCTGGAGTCCATCAGCCAATGCAGACCTTCCTAGCAGAAACTTCCTGAGTCTGGTCTTTACTGTCAAGATTTCTGTCAACTTTCTGGACTTCTGAAATCTGACCAGAATCTGCCATACAGAACAGCCTAAGACATTCCACCTGTACGTTTTCAGCCAGTATCTTCAGACCTTCCCAAACTCTTCCCATAAGCTGTTCCCAAAGACTCCTGAACTGCATGGTCAGGTATAGTCATAGCAATGACCCCACTTCTCTGCTACCAAATTCTTAGTTACTTTCTTGTTGCTGGGACAAAATGCCCAACACGCAAAGTTAAAGGAGGAAAGGTTTATTTAGCTCACAGTTTGTAGAGGTTTCAGTCCATAATGGACTAGTTCTAAGTGGGGGTGGTACATGGCAGAAGGACAACAGTGCATGGCAGTAAAGGCAGAGAGAGAGAAAGAGAGAGAGAGAGACTTTCTTTCTTTCCCTTATATCCAGTCTACTGGAGAGGGTGGATCAAGCAGTCACTCAATCACCCACCCTAAATCGCAGCCCCCTTAATCCCACCATGAACCATGAATCAATCATAAACTAATTTAGCCACCTCCAAAAAAC
>RJWT010001475.1:0-48557 GCA_004365215.1 Cuniculus paca
GGCAGCTATTAGAGATGCTGACTTTTCACTTCCTAACATCTGTCCCTCATCAAAATGCCTCCAAAAGAAACAAAGGAAAAAAGTTCATAAAAATATAAATTTTGAACAAATGAATAAGTGAATGAAGTGTGTTGAGAGAACAACAAAAATCTATACCAAACATAAACCTAGTAGTTTCAAGGATTTCTTTGTGAAAACAAATATGAATAAAACTTTCTTCACTTTAAACATACACAGGATTTAACCTTACTGAATATTTAACAGTACTGAACACAGTACTTAACAATGTTTCCTTCTTTTTATGTTACCTCTTGACTTCAATTTATTTTAAATTTGTAAATATTTTATGGGATTATTTCGTTTCTCTTTTCTGACATACAAAAAATGCTAATATCTTATAAACATAATAGGCCATGGTAATTATGTGTTTGGATCTGATAAGCTACTTTTTCTACTCCTAAAAGAACTTGATTTTTGTACAACCAAGAAAAATAAGAATGTGTGATAGCATAATGTATAACAAAAACATCCATTTCCCTGCATGGTACTGGCATAAAAGATGAACATTTTTATAACCTGGTGTTCTTGAGCATTAAAATTAAACTGAAATGTGAGAATGTCCTTGACAAAAGAATTGGAGGACACAGGGTACTCCCAAATATGAAATAGCCATTCACAATAAACATAAAATCCTGAAAGAATTCTTAAATGTGAAAGTAATATTATATATGGAAAATTCAAAAGGTAACCTCATGATTCTGAAGTATTTTTATTTAAATTATAGTTAGGACCTTGTATTTAAACTGATGAAACTAGTGTATTGATTTCCAACAGTCTATATTTTACTTTTTATATTTCAATAATAGATTAGCCTGAAGTAGAAATCATACATAAGAACTATTTATGGCATAAAAAATAAGGAAATTTCAGTAGCTATGATTTACATGTGTATGTACACATATATCTCACATATTATAGATTTCTCATTTTCAAATTTGAAATATTCTAATTGATAAAAACATTATTTTTTGTTACAAAATTTCTTCCATGTATGTGTTCTATGTTGAATATATATATGTGTGTGTGTGTGTGTGTGTGTGTCTACTCTTAAAGATGTAAAGTACTTAGTTCTTATTCCAACATACTATTGTAAATTCTACAAAGTTACATGTAAAAGAAGAACATTTGGAAAGTACAACATTATAAATACAGAAGTATCCTGTTACCTGATTTTCTTGTAGAACATGCAAGATAATCCCTGAAATGTCTATGGATCCAAGGATTCCACATCTTTGGACCGACACTTCAGCCACATCAGCATTGAAATAGAAGCCAGTCTGAGATTATTGCTTCCCAGAATCAAGACAAATGAGTGACCCAAAAGAGAAGCTATTAGAATAGACAGTAGGAGAAAGGAAACAATGAGATTTTTCTTCCAAATTTCATAGTTAATCATATATAAAATAAGAAACAGATAAAAAGTGATGTATAATAGCAGAGAGGCAATCATAGTTTGCAAAGCTTTTATGTGGGCCTTGGTGCTGGCATCTCTGGATCCTCTGACATTATTCCCCATCCTTTTCAGATGTTTCCACAGGGAGAAGATGAGCAGGATGAAAGTTGTTAGGGACACAGTGAGGGGTATCAGCGTGAACACAGTCTCCATGAACACAAGACTTCTGATAAACTCTGTAAAGTTACTTGAACTGGAACTGTAAGACATGTTTGTTTTATATTCACTAATCCATTCATTAACATATATTTCCATTAGTATGATATCTAAAAACAATAGAACCATAGATACCAGCAAGGTCACTGAAACTACCTTTGTGACTCTCCACTTTAGGTAAAGAAAAGTAGAGTTAGAAAAGTTGGCTATCTTCAGAAAATAAAAGATGCTGAGGCATGTAGCAAGCCATATGCTAAAATGACCGGTCACTATCCAGGTGACATAAATCACTTGAAGGATATCTTTAGTCGTTAGTGAATCTGAGTAAAACTCAGATACCCACCAATTTATGAATAGTAACAAGAGAAAACCAAATCTGGAGATTGCCAAAGCAGTGAGGATTTGACCAGTTAAAGACATCTTTCTTCTCTTGGCCCAGTTCATGAAATTCACCACTACTATGAATACATTTCCTAAATTTCCTATTATGCACTCCACAGTTAAAATGATTGCCAATGTGTTCTCTAGAACACCACCCATTGTCTGTCAGAAAAGCTCCAACGTCTAATAACACTGCCGAAGATTTGTTAATGCATTCAAAGTATCTTATTCTTGAAAATTCAGAATATGCTGTCCTAAACAACTTGCATAAGGAACGTCAAGTAAACAAGAAAACATAAAGATATCCAGTGAGTGGGTTTATAGCTTCCTGCATGAAAATCTTGTATTTTCTCAGAAGCCCAGCTGAACTTCTTGTAGATACTGTGTGCTTTACCCACAGCGGCCTTGAGTATTTGCAGTTCATAATGAGAAAAACAGTGAAATCCATCTGCTAACATGCACATGATGATTTTTATTTGCATTGTTATGCTGTTTTATTTCCATAACTGAATCTGGCTACTTGAGTTCTTGGTACAAAACATACAAAATTCTAACATGTGCAGAAACAAAGAAGAATTTAGCCAGTATAAGGAAATTCCTAAGCACGGAGTTTCTTCAAACTTCAAAATTCAAAGTATACATGAATTTATTCTAAACTGTGCAAAGCTCTTCCTACACACTATCAGTTATCTAATCATCTCATGGTGTCTTTATATCTTGAATGCTTAGTACTGAAAAAATATTTATAATTTACCTACTACAAAACATGCATAAACGTATTCCCCTATAAGTGCACACTTATTTGCATCCAATCTCCTTTTTTCACACTTTGTTATTTCAGTTTATTCATTTACTTATCATTTATTATGTCACGCTTAGCATTGTGACAGCTGTGAAGATATTGTTTGAAAATGGTATCAAGTATATATTATACATTATTAAATATTCAGTGCTCTTTTTTCTGTTCGTGTAAAAAGTGGTAGAAATCTCTCAGTTTTGCAAAGAAGCAGTTTATGAAGTGAATGAATTAATCTGTACAGCAAAAGTCCTTCTTATTCTCTGCCTCTCTCTTGTCCAGTCAGGCTAATTCTTCCATCAACACCAAAGACCTTCAGACTTAACTATCTCCTTCACTTCTCACCAACATGCTTCATGTTAAATTGCCTGTTTAAAATGGGAAATGAACAGCATGATACAATTATTTGTTTACACTAACTAAACTATACTCAAGTGATGAATGAAACAAATTCACCAATAGCCATGAAAGAGAATAACATGCATCATAGACCTCGGAGTAGGCAAAGACAGACACAGAGTATTCATTATGAAGGGATGAGGCCACACTACCTCTCTTGAAGCAGTACTGAGCAAAGAAACAACAAAAAAATCATATATATTTTTAACATAGTCACAAAGTCCTGATTTTAGAGGAGGGATACACTGACAAAGAAAAATAAACAATTATTGGCACATTTTTAAAGGATAAATTTTATTTTTTTCAAAACAAAATAATTAATTGACAATGGTCAATATATTGTGTACTGCTATCTTCAAAGTAGTTGCCCAGATTACAAGATATAGTCATGAAAAAATGATCAATCAAACAATGAAAACATAAACTATTCTTTTTAATAAACTAACAGAGATTAGTAGTATAGTTATCTATCTTGTCTATATATACATATATATATTATATATACACATATATAATCCTTTTCCCTTCTTTATTTTCTCCCTTCCCCTATCCCAGTTATTCTTTCCTTTTGAGTGGTTTCTTTCCCTTTCACTTTCACAGCATCTATTGTACATTTTAGGTCTTAATTACTCTCTCAATTTTTTACACTAGGAAGACAATATGCTATTTACACATGCAAGTCTGATTTATTTCACTTGTCAGTATGGTCTCAAGTTGCACCCCTTCACCTATAGAAGCCTCAAATTATCCTTCTTTACAGCTTAGTAGTACTCCATTGTGTAAAAATGCTATATTGTTTTTATCCATTCTGCGATCTATGGGCATTTGAGTTGTTTCCAAGATTTAGCTATTACAAACCATGCTGCTATAAGCAAGGGTGCACATATATCATTGTGGTATGATTTTTCCATTTCTTCTGAGAAAATATCCAGGAGTGGAATAGCTAGATTGAATGGAACCTTCAATTTTAGTTTTTTGAGAAATCTCCACACTGGTTCCACAGTGGTTGTGCCAGTCTATACTCACACCAACAGTAGAGAAGGGTTCCTTTTTCCCCACAACCTCATCAGCATTTGTTATTGGTTGATTTCTTGATGATAGCCATTCTTTCTAAAGTGAGATGGAACCTCAGTGTTGTTTTTATTTGCATTTCTCAAATGACCGGTGATGTTGCCATAGTCCCAAGACTATTATACAGATTTAATGCAAATCTGATGAAAATACCATTAGCATACCTCACAGATCTAGAAAAAAACATTCCTAAAATTAATTTGGAATCAGATAAGACTGAGAACGGCAAAGGCAATCCTGGAGAACAAAGGCAAGACAGGAGGCATCTCAATTCCTGACTTGAAATTACACTGCAAAGCTACTGTGATAAAATCAGAACAGTACTGGCAAAAAAAAAAAAAAATAAAACCTGAGAATCAGTGGAACAGATTAGAAGATTCAGACACAACTGCAAACACACTCAATCATCTTATCTTTGGCAAAGAGGCAAAACATATTCACTGGAAGAAAGCCTCTTTAATAAATGGTGATGGAAGAACTCATTTTCCACATGCCAAAGACTAAAACTAGACCCATGTCTAACACCATGCACTAAACTAAAGTCAAAATGGATCAAAGATCTAAATATTAAAACAGAAACACTAAATATACTGGAAGACAAGGTAGGTAGAAATCTTGAAGACATAGGCATAGGCAAAGTTCATGAACAAAATGCAGACAGCATGGAAAGTACTTCAAAGAATCAACAGCTGGGATCTCATTTTATTGAAAAGTTTTTACACTTCAAAAGAAATCACCAACGGAGTGAAAAGAAAATCCATAGAATAGAGAGTATTTTAGCCCATTATTCCTCACACAAAGGACTTATATCTAGAACATATAAAGCATTGGAAAAAAATTCAGGCCTCCCAAACTCAAAGATCCAATCCAAAAATGGGCATCTGAGATGAATACACACTTTTTAGATGAAGAAGTACAAATGGCAAATTTTGAGTACATTTTAAGGAAAAATTATCCTTAAGAATAGAAGCACTAACATATCTCTATGCTTAAGAATAGAAGCACCAACATATCTCTTTGAGGAAGAAAGTGCCCATGTTAACATTCTGTCACTCTGAAAAACCACTAGAGATAATAAAGAGAAAAAGAGGAAAATGTATTTTGGCTCACATTTTCATTGAACTTATCCATGCTGAGTTGTTTTTGGTTATGTGGTGAGGATGAATAACATAGTAGGGAGGGTATCTGAGGCCAGCAGAGAAGAGAGGATGGAATTAGGGTTCCAATATCTGCAACATGGGCCTTCCTTCTCACACCAAACTTCCTTCTACTAGGCACCAAGTTTTAAAGTCCTACCACCTCCCAGTATGAGCATAGGCTCATGACAAAGCCTGCAACATAAAGTCTTTAGGAGCTGTTTAAGATGTGCTCTGCAACAATCCAAATGACCTATATTCTTTCAGATTACAGAGATGAGGTCTGAAAAAAATAACAAAGAGAAACATGAAATGAAGAGATAGGTTTATGTGGAGTGGGTGCCGCTATTGAAATTCACAAAAGACACAGAACAGGAAAAACAAGTAAAGGCTGTACTCTACCATGAGGCATTGTCTCTGAGTCCCACCACTGCACCTTTCATCTGCATTGGAAACACTGTAGGTTTCCATGTGACAACAGCTTCTAGGGAAATGCAAGATTTCTGTGACAAACTAAGGATGACACAAGAATAATTCCCGCAGGTTACAGCCCAAAGTAAAAATATAAACTCAGTGCTTTTTAACAGGATGAGATCCCAGTTATTGATTCTTTGTATTATTTCCTGTGCAGTTGGGATTTTGTTTATGAAATCTTTGCCTACACCTATGTCTCCAAGAGTTCTGCCTATTGTCTCATCCAGCAGATTTAATGTTTCTGCTTTAATATTTAGGTCTTTAATCCATTTCAATTTTAGTTCAGTACCTGGTGATGGACATGGGATAGTTTTAGCGCTTGGCATGTGGATAGTCAGTTTTTCCAGCACCATTAATTAAAGAGGCTTTCTTCCAGTTTGCACAGCACAGGAAATCACCAAAGTTAGGTGTGGTGGCACACACCAAATTCCAGCACTTGGGAGGCTGAGGCAGGAAGATCATTGCAAGTTCAAGAACAGCCTGGGTTACAAAGTGTGCTCAAGGCTGGCAGCCTGAACTGCATAACAAGACCCTGTCTCAAGAAAGAAAGAAAGAAAGAAAGAAAGAAAGAAAGAAAGAAAGAAAGAACCAACAGAGTGAAAAGACAATCCATAGAGTGGGAAAAAATTTTAACTAGCTCTCCTAAAAAAGGATTTATATCTAGAGCATATAAAGAACTGAAAAAAATTCAGATCTCCCAAATTCAAAGACCCAATCCAAAAATGAATATCTGAATTGAATATGCACTTCTCAGATGAAGAAATATAAATGGTAAGCAAATATATGAAAAAACACTGAACATCACTTGTCATTTGATAAATGCAAATTAAAACAATGTTGAGATGTTATTGCGTTGCAGAAAAAATAACTAACATCAAGAAATAAACCAATAACAAATGCTGGGGGGATTTTTGGAGATAAAAGAGCCCTTTTCCACTGTTGGTGGAAATGTAGACTGGTGCAACCAATGTGGAAATCAGCATGGAGATTCCTCAAAAAACTAGGACTAGAGGTCTCATTTGACCCAGTTATTCCCCTTCTAAGTATCTTCCTGGAACAATTAAAAACATCATACCACAGTGATATATGCACAGCCATATTTATAGAAGCATATTTTGTAATAGTTAAATCATGGAAGCAACCCAAATGTCCATAAAATGAGGAATGGACAAAGAATATGTATATATATATTGGAGTACTAACCTTACCATAAAGAAGGTTAAATTTGAAGTATGTCTAGGTAAATGGGTGCAACTGGAAACCATACTCTTAAGTGAAATAAATTGGGCTCACATCTGTAACCACTGCATTGTCTTCCTGGTGTGAGAAACTGAAAAAGCAAACATGGGGCAAAATGTACAATAGATACTGTGAAATGGGAAGAAATTGTTCAAAAGGAAAGAAGAACTAGGTTCGGGGAAAAGGAAGGAAGGAAAAGGGAAAAATATGCTTAAAAAGGATAAAATGGAAACAAAGCTATGTAAATAGGGAGCAGAAGATGGGTTGAAGGGAGGAAAGAGGATTGGGAAAAAAGAGAAATCAAAATATATCAGATACAGGTACAAATTTTCTATGAAGAATATGATCATTGTGTATATCTAAAATGTACCAATAAACTTAATTATATATAAAAAAGGACTAATTCACTGAAATTACTCCTTTGTTTTCATACAATTGCAGATCTGAATGAGGATCCATTTTACTATAATCTTTAATAAGTCACAGGTGGATGCTGCCAGTTAAAATTGTTTCTATAGTAATACTAATAGTAACAATAAAAAAAAACTGAGTACTTGAGGAGAGTAGTTCTTTTATCCATCTCAGTATTAATGTCATACTAAGTAAAAGAACTCAGTGACTTTCATGTTAATTTTATCATTTATGTTTTATTTGCTACCACAAATGCAAAAATTTAATGTGCTCAATCAAAGAAAATTAATCTATGTATCTCTATATTTATATCTTTATATCTATGGTGATAACCTCTGTTCTGTCAATCTAAAAATACCAGTATTGCCGCTTTTTTTTTTAGAAAACCGTGTTAAATTTTGGCTTACTTTTAAAGTTAAGAGGAATTAAGAAAAATGATTGAAACCCCCCCATTCTACCCATATTTTTAGTACTGCTAGTTTTAAATGAACCTTTGACATTTAAAAAAATTATTTTTAATGTGAATCCATACACAAATGAATGTATGCATAGATTACAGGTAGATAGATTAAATCACCTTTATTCATCTCAGTTTAAATAACTATATTTTTAGGACCCTGTGTGACCTTACCAGCAAAGTCAATACAATTGGTCACCAGCTGAATAACTCAGCTATTTGGCTGCCTTATATTTTTTATTTAGGAAAAAGAAAACAAATTTGCAAAGGAGACCAAGACTCAGTGCTCAGTTGGCAGGAATGTGAGCCATGAGTGGACAGTGTTGAGGAAAACAAGCAAATTTCATCTAGTGCTGTGCATAATCCATGTAGTGTGAACACAGAGCACTGGCAGCGTAGACTCCCTGTTTAGCCTGCAAAGGTCAGATTCTATGAAGTGGAAAGAACAACAGCCTTACAGGGTAGGTATAAGAGAACAGTCAAAAAAGCCTTGAAGTCAGCGAAGAACTGTAAAGCAAGAGCAAGAGATCTGAAAGGTTTATCTCTGAGCTTATCATTCAAAGTGAATGTCAAAACCTCTAACCCAGTTCTTGGTACTGAGCTAATTCAGTGAACCAAATTCCAGTGACTAAAGGAAATCTAAGTCCTCTAAATCACCTTGAAAATGCACCACAAGATGAATCATATGTGTGTATGTATTATTTCCCAAAAACCCACAGCCATTTACCAGAGAACAAGTGGCGAGATAACTCTTACAGCCACATCTTGGGGACTTTAGGAACATGATTAGAACTGAGGGAACTGGGAGCACAAAGAGATCCTGTCATCCACTGCATGTAGTGTGAATTTATGAAGGTTAAATGAGCCCTAGAACACTGACTCAAACCTATCCCAAGGTGGATCCAATCCAGTCTGTAGAGTTTCACCAAATCCTGAATGTGTAACTGAAAGGTGCAGACTTTCCAATTGGCAGAATCTCATCACTTCTGACTCGTAAAATAACAAATATTATTATATGAAGACCAAAGTGAAGCCTTTGGAATTCTTCATTCATGGCACTCAATGAAATAAACTGTACTTGTAAGAAATTAAATTAATTACTTCTGAAGAATTTAATACTTTTAAGAAATTAAATTATTTCATCACCTTGAAATTGGAGGTAATGTCTTTCTTTTCACATCCCTATTTAATAACATACATGAACTCAGGTAAACGATGAAATATGGGATAAAGATTACCACAAATTTGAATAACATACATGAACTCTACTAAAACTAAAACATGAAATAAAACTAAATGAAATATAGAATGAATAAAGATTACCACAAAGTTGCATTGCATTGTTAGATTTTCTCTAAAAAGCAGTATGTTACTTAGCAGAGCATAACCTCCAGCACTTTTATGTTATTATAGAGTTAATGAATCTTTTAAATGATGCTCAATTTGGGGGAAATTCAAAATAATGAATTTTTGGGTTTGAAGGTTAACAGTACACTTCACTGTGCAATGTCAGGGCTGGATTACCTTTATATTCAGAGATGTTTTGTTCATTGTTGTGTCATTTTTGCATCCACAGGGCTTAAACCTGGTGCATCACAACATTAAGTACCCACTTTGTGCCTGAGCTATACTTCTAGACATTGGATTTCAATGCAACTGTTGTTTTCAAAATATCTTGATAATTAACAATATTTAATTAGTTTGTAACTATATAAAGGAGGAATAAAGTTTGTTAAATGACATAAAATATCCTAAAATGAAGGAAGAGTAACATACAAGAACGGTGATAACACTGATAACAGGTTCAGGGACCTGTCACATGAGTTCTGATCCACACTGTGCATACATCATTTCTAAGTTAAATGGCATGTTGACCCCATTCTATATTCTTTTCATTGTCGAAATGTACCATCTGTGTTGTAACTCTTCAGATTTTGGAGCCGAGACACACATTTGCGGAATATTGTTACAACCCATTTATGGAGTTTGTCTGAAGGCTACTGATTCCACGTAAACTCCAGAGAAACTCCATAGTTGGTGCAGATTCTTGTACAAACTGTTCTGTCCACTGCTGAGAAAACTCAGCAGATACAAGTTGCTAGAGGTACTTATAATGAGCAATGATGGATCTAGGAAAAACCTGAGTAAACCATCTAACTTCATTTGCTTGTGTTGCTTTTACCACTGATTTTAGAAGTCCTGCAACTAAAAATATATAGTTAATTCTTATTAACTCTTTTTCTGAGTAATGTTCCTGATACATGATCACTTGGGAATAACTGTGTAAGTTTTTCAGAAATATGAAGATAGTCTTGGCTAGTACAATTCAGTTGAAGGCACATATCCCAGGTTTTTGGGCCTGCACAAGTATGTGATAACTGACTTTCTGACATACTGATCATGCTAACACTATCATTTCCTTGACATTCATCCTATGAATTGCAACTGTTTGATTACACATGAGGAAACCACCTATTACATGACTCCTCTTTACTTTCAACTCTCTTCTCTAGGTCTGAGACTGTTCTTTCATTGTTTCACATAAACCCTATATCTGGGCAAGATAATTTGAGATCAAGCTCTCCCATTTCCATATGTTTGGCCACGATGTGAACAAATTATTTTCTGTTGCAAAATTCATTGTTTCAATGACTGTAAAAGTATGCTGCAGTCCAAATGAACCCAGTTTGGTAGCACGAACACAGTGGATATCCCTAATAGATTCCATAGTAGAAGGGGAAACCAAACCCATATGAGTTATTGCAAAAGCATCCTGCTTTCAGCAGAAGAACATTATGTTTGAGAAACCAAATGGCAAGAGGAGAGCATTAAAACAAACCTGAGGCCCCTCCAGGCACAAGGCCCAGAGAACTTGCACAAATCATTTTGTCAGAAAGGCAACCATTTTGGAAGGCATGAGGACATCTGATTCTTACATGAGTAGATGGTATTTTCACAGATTGGTGTGCATCTCCATTTTCCTTGACTATCTCCTATTCTGCATGATCTAAATTATTTAGATCCATTTTGGGTTTGAGTGGACCAAAAAACTGAGTGTGAGATCTTTTCTAAGTGACCATCAAGTGGTAGGATGATATAAGGCAGAAAAGCACAGATCTTAACTCTGGTATACACAAATTTAACCAATAGAATCAGAACACAGAGAGTGTTGAGAGGGTAAATTGCTACCTCTTTATGTCTTCCATGAACTAACGCTAAATGAAGTTCCCCCTTAGATGCTCCTGGGAAAAGTCCTTCATGCCAAGAGCTCACATACTCTAAACACCACACTGTGTGTCAGCTCAATGGGAGGGGACCACCTGCAAAGTCACATATCTCCTCACATTGTTTCACTTCTTTTGCCCCAATTCCCACACAGCCTGCACATTTCCGCACTGAACCCTCCTTCTTAAACAAGTGTCATCACCTTAATGTCTGTCTGAATTGACTCTTGTTTTAAAAATCCTAGCCTCAGAATTAATTGAATTTCACAATTGCTCTCCGTGCACTTCATTATGTGTGTAAAATGTGGCAATAAATAAAAAAAGTAGAATTAATTTAAAAATTAATTGGAAAAATATTATCAAAATAATATTATAAGAAGAAAGCAGGGTGCTACCTAGATTTTTTAAACTCAAATATCATTTTATATGTAAAGTCAAATATCGTTTTATATGTAAATATCATTTTATATGAAAAATGTCATAATAATAATCATTCAGAAAAGAAGAACATTTATAAATGCACCAATACCTTTATAGGACTTTTCAAAATGATGAATAACTCCTTTGGTATTCCACCTTCTCTCCACTTCACATTCCTGATAGAGCTACATCAATGCTATAATCTAGTAATATTTGCCCTAGCATTGCAGAATAGCCAGTCTGAGAAATGCTTCTCTCTCAATGTCATTAGCCTCAACAAGAAACCAGAATCAGGAAATTCGTTCGACCTTCAGATACAGTGATGAACTTTATTTTCAAGATTTACCAAACCAAATACAGTTCATTCAGTACTCAGTCATTAATGAAAATATTATCTTCACCAAACATAAGCTAATCAGATAGACTTAAGGTGCTAAAAGTCAACTGTGTACAAGGTAGATACAATCAGTTCTTTGGCATGTTCATTTCACTGAAGGTGTTAGATGATAACACACATAAAAAAATCAGATGTGGGGAATATGTATGTTAATCTGTGTTGGAGAGTAATTCTATCATTTCATAATTGCAAGAGCCAATATAAGAATGTAAAATTCAGTCATTGTACAAGGCTCTGCATTTCTGCCTTAGAGTAAAACCCATCATCAGTGTCACCATAAGTTCTTTGATTTCAACATTATAGACAAGAATATAATAAAAAAAAAATCCAAAAGTCAGTACCATTTTTATTAATTCAATTTTAATAATTGCAGAAGGAATCATTAAGTTGTTTATAGTGATTCCAATACTATCTTCATGTTAAGTATTTCCTCAAGGTAAAATAAATTGGAGTCTTTTTATCATAATTTGAAATGAATTTAGGAATGGAAGATGCAGAGATTTTGGGGAGATTGAAAATTAAAGATTTGATTTAGAAAAAAATAAAATATTTAAAATATTTAAAGTTGTTTTGAGATTATTTTTAAAATAAAATACTTAAAAGGCCTTGCTTTATTTAAGAACTGAGGGAAATAACCTTTGAAGATGCATAAGGAAATTTATAGAAGCATTGAAATTGAGACATGATCATCATCCCTCCTTTGCTGCCTCCACTACAGAGATGACCTTTTTCTAAGTTTTTCATCTGTGTATATTAAAGCTATTATTCTTTGGTGCTACTTATGGTAGCCGTATACTACATATGTTTGTTACTATTAACTATATGGTGCATATGCTTTATTCTAATAATCTGCTTACCCCTAATTAAACATGAAATACGAGTGTATAACCATATAAAATCTACCTCAAAAGGCATCTCCAATGTCTGCATTAGATTTAAGTTTTCTTGGCATCCAAAAAAGTTGAAGTCCATATACGTGGTGTATATTTCAATAGCAATAATTTACTGCCATCAGCTATCATTTCTAAAGAACGTGTAAAAGCAGATAATAAACATGTCAAGTGGAGGATGACACAGAATATATATATGAAATACAACTGGATTCATAATTCTGAAGATTTTTTCAATTATAATTAGCTTGTTATAGAATATTTTATATTGCATAATTAGCTTGTTATAAAATATGATTACTGAACTTTGTTATGCTTTCTATACCCACAAAAACATAGAATCATACATATATATATAAATTAGGTTAGTTAAAAGACTTTAGAAAATTATATAAATGACTCAAATATATAAACTACAGAAGAAGTGGTAGGCAGCATAAAATGAAAACTCTATCAAGTGGAATTCTGCCAGAAGTCACATCATGTCCTTTTATTGATTTATGGAGTTCGTTTTCCTTTTCCAACCTACTCTTCACTTTCCACACAAACAACAAAAAGACACATTTTAGCTTCATATTTCCCCAGATCAAGACATAGACACTGATGACCTTCAAGGGCAGATTCATTCAGTAGCCTATTAGAACTCCAGGGTGAGATGATTACAGAAGTAGAATGAATTACATTTGTGAGAGAAAAAGAGAACAAGAGAAATAACAAGAGAAACAGAAAAGAGAACAGTTGGCAAGGTTTTCACATGGATTTTGATGTTGGGATCATGGGATCCATTGCCCTGGAGCTGCATCTTTCTGAGTTGCTTACACAGAAGGAGACAAAAAAGAGAATAATGGACAAGGGAGGTAATTGTGGATATGAAGTTCATGAGAGTTAAAGCAGTTAAAACTGAAAGACCTGTAATGTCCCTTAATTTAGTCATCCAAGTTTGATTTCCTACATATTCATTCACTGGCATTTGCTCCTGTGTGCTTACTATGGTAAGATTAGAAAACAAAAGCACCTGTTTCTTTAGTTGTTATGGTACTCTTTCTCTGCTCTTTAAGGTGAAGGAAAAATACAGTTGAGAAAAAATGTCTATCTTGCCAAATAAAATATTCTGAGGCTAGTAACAAGCCAGGTGTTAAGATGGCTGATTGCCCCCTCTCCAGCAATAAGAAAAGTACTTAGTTGTTCACCATTTGAACTTGGATTAATCACAGTGGACTATCAGTGTATTACATTTTCCAAAGGAAACCAACTCTGTAGATTTCCAAAGCAGAGAATTTGATCAACTGAAAAGATATTTGGGATCTTGACAAAATCAACACAGTTTGCCAGTGCTAAGAGAGATATTGGCAAAATTTCCAAAAAACAAAAAATCATCTCTCATTGCTTAATAAATATTGCTCAAAAGTATGTCAAGAATAAAATTAAAATGAAGCAAATTACCCCAGGATCCAATGCTGTGATTTCTTAGTTTCTTCACCGAAAGCTCTAGTAACTAGTTTCTGGTTTTCTACTACAGCTCTGTTGTTTTTAAAATGTGTGATCAATATTAAGAATGAAAACACTACACTACATTACAGGATAAGTTCAACTGTACTTTGCTGAAAAACACTGTTATTCCCCCACACAGTTTTAAATAAATCCAATCCACCCAAGCATTGTGGGGCATGCCTGTAATCTCAGTTCTCAGGAGGCTGAGGCAGGAGGATCATTGCAAGTTTGAGACGAGGGTTACAAAGTGAGCTCAAGGCCAGCCTGAACTGCATAGTGAGACCCTGTCTCAAGACAAAAAAAAAAAAAAAAAAACCAATCCATGTAAAGTATATCTTCACAAACACTGTAACCTTTACCAGCAGGTGTTGGAATGAAAACTGAGTTCTCATTTACAAGTATGCAAAGGATATATATTCTCTTTCATTCTTTTACATTTTTTTGCCGTCTAACTTCTACATAATTTGGGTTTATCAACTTTGAATGTCAGCTAGTAAAATTTTAAACTAAGCTTGTGAAACATGCAGAAAATATCTAAACTGATGATAAATCTCTGTCTTCTGGATATGACCAGAAACGTTCATAATTACTAAGGATTTATTTTAACAAAACAGTGGATCCAGGGAGAATTTTTTAAAGAAAATGATCTGTAGGCTTTTCCTTTAAAAACCTTCCTACATTTTTTTTCTAGAAAACCTTAGGAAAGCTAATTCTCTATACAGTTAACTATTTATGACTAGTATTTATATATAGCTTTATTGTTTATGATTTATAAGCAGATACACATTTTATTTAGTTTCTGAAAAAAGAAAGGCAAGATAGACTCCTGCAACAACTAGCATAAGAGAAATAAATGAATAAAATTGTATTGAACATTCATCAGAGAGTTGTACAAGCCCACAAGACCAGTGGAATTGAAATCCAGGAGAAGGAAATATTTTTAGGTGACGAATCAACTTACGTACTCTGTGTAATCCCTATCAACTGTAAGCAGAACTGTTTTTGCAGAAAAGAAAAAACTATTCCAAAAAGTATATATGGTAATGAAAAATGTTCACATGAGAATAATAATAATAAAATTGTATAATTATATTTATTATTATTATTATTAGCAAAAACCTGAATGACATAAGGAACAAAAGCACAGACTTTTCTGATCTGAGTAAATCCTGGACAAAGGATAATAGAAAAATGATGGCAGCTGAGTACACATTTCTACTCCTTTCTCTTTTCTATGGACTAATGTTGGCTTTCCTTAATTCTATGACTCTCCTACAAAAGGCCTGGAAGTCAAATGTGCACATGTGATTTTCATACTGATGCTTCAGCTCAGGAAGTGGTGCCCACTAGAATCATACATCATTTTACATTGTTTTGTATCTTCTCTTGCCTCCATCCCTCTATACCCTCTGCATTTCGGCATTGGATTGACCTTTTTAAAAATTCATCACCTTAATCTTAGACATTTCCTCTCATTTTAGAATCTCCAAACTAAAATAATTATTTAGTTGCACAATTGTTATTTTTTTCTTCTCCCTTGCTTGACAACCTGGTTGGCAATAATGAAAACTTTCTTTGGAAAGATTTTATTTTCTTGGTACTGGAGATTGAATACAGGGCCTTTATGCTGAGCTCATACATCTGCAGACTATTTTTTTACTTTTGTATTTTGAGAAAAGATCTCTCTAAATTGTTAAATTGCCCAGGCTGTGCTTGAACTTTTAAACTTATGATCTTCATGCCTCAAACTCCCAGGGTGCTTTGGCTACAGGTATGCACCACTAAAATTTGCAATTTATTGGGTTGATATTGTGTCTGTTTAATAACATTCTAGGAGAAAAACAGGTAATGAAATAAGTTTCAAAAAGTCAGATTTCACTGTTGTACATGAATTACCAGCTAGAAAACATTGTCGTGATAAAATATAACTTTCAAAATAGAAAAATACATAAATTTGCCTAATAACTTATATGTTCTTTAAAATATACTTTACTGTGATAAATGCCATGTAATTTTAGTGTTCCACCTTGTTTTCCCTTCACATTCTTAAAAATTTTTCATGAAAACCACATTCTAGTGATATTTTCCCTAGAATTGTGGCATAGCCAGTCTGCTTACCTGAGAAATGCTTCTATTTGGATAAAATCAAAAACTTAACATTAAGCCAGGATCATAAAATCCACACAAATTGAAATTTTGACATGTACTTCACTGATTTAGCACTGCTTATATTATTCATTCATTTGCACCTCCAATTATTTATTTGTTAAAATATTAGTTTTGACTGAACATTCTATGTGCCAATTTTTATATCCTGGAAGTCAAGTGTAAACACAACAGACATGATCTTAACTCCTGTGGTCCTTCTTTTATATTATAGTGGATACAGAGCAAAGTAATTAATATTTATGCAATGACACTAAATATTCATAATGCCAATAATTAATGTAGTTGTGGAATTCAGTTATGGCCCAGGACTATAAACATTCTTCTTATAATTTTCAATTACAACACTTTTTTATTATCTTGTGTATGTTGAAGATTACAAAAGACAGATATTTAAGAAATTCCCAAAAATATTTTAAATATTCCACAGATATAATTTTAATATTGACATACACATTGATTGACTTAGGTGTGATGAATTTTATACTGTTTTTGTATTAATTTGTTGGCATAGTGAAGTTGAGTTTTTATACTGTAAGTTTAAAAGGAATTTAAGACTGGGAGATAGAGGACTTGAGGCAATTCGAGTTAAGAACTGACTTAAGAAAGAAAGGAAATATTTAAAATCATTCAGGAATTGGAAGAATTGAGTTTCTGAACTACATTTGTACACTTTCAATAGAATTTTAATCGGCTCATGAGTATAGTCTTCCCTTATTCGCTCCATTACAGAAAATATCTTTTTCTAAGCTTTTCATTTATTTATATTAACCTAATATTCTACAATATTGTTTAAGGTACCTCTGTATTAAAATTATTTTAACAATATGAGCCAATCTTGAAAATTATTTTGTGAAAAATTTATTCTAATAATTTTGTTTACTTTCCATTAAACCTGAACTAAGAATTCATGATGAGTTAAAATCCCATTCAGACATTTTCTCATGTATGTGAGTTAGCATTGAATGTTTGCGTTCAAAGAGCTGGTAGTTTAAATACTGAAATTGAAGCACTGCTTTTAGGTTTTCCCAGGATAAATAAACAGTTCTACATGATACATACACATAGGTCATAAACTGTTCAAGTGGATGATAACCGGTATTATGCATGTAAAATATTTATGGTTTTATAGTTATAGAAACACTCAAAACATACATTGTATAATTATATTGTTTCCAAAATTGTATGTTTTGACATTCTTGTGTCGATTATACACACAAAAACAAAGACATAAATTATGTAAAAGAATTTCTAGAAATGATTCTAGTAGACAGTCAAATTCATACACTCCAAAAAAGTGGTAGGAAACAAAAAATATAAATAGAAGTTATACCATGCCCTGACAATTGATTAATGGACTATAAGGATTCTTTTCTTTCAGCCAGAACCTTCTTGACACAGAACCAAGAGGAAAGCCTGTTTTAGTCTCTTGTTTCCTCAAGTCAAGGTGAATTAATAGCTTAAAGGATAAATAATATTTTTTTTTAAAGCAAGGGGATAGCCCTTTCAGTAGTCTATGAGTCCTCCAAAGTGGTGCAGTTACAGAAAGTTCATGTCAAATAACAAGAGACTCTAGTTTGGCAGGCCTCCCTGTGGATCTAGGTGCTGGGATCTCAGCTCACTTAACCATAGAGTTGCAACTTTCTGAGATGTTTACACATGGAGCACATTGACAGCATAAAATAGGTCATAGATGTAATACAAAGAATGATGTTTACTAGAGGAATATAGTTAAAAGTGAAAGGATTTTATTGTTCACCTTTTTGGTCTTCCAGGTCAGAATTCATTCACAGACACTTATGCTGATGGACTCATTTATATCTGCCTCCGCAAAATGATAAAATAAAATTACCATTGTCTGTAACAGTAGCTCTCATTTTTGGTGAAGAAAAATAAGATTGGAAAAAGTAGCTATCTTATGTAAGTAAAATATTCTGAGGCTGGTAATAAGCCACGTGTGAAATGAGTTTTTACTTCTCAGATATAAACCTAGATGAATCACTACTTAACTTATTAAAATCAAACCAATTCTGGAGTTATTCAGAGAAATGAAGTCCTGATGATGAGAGAAGATATTTTTCTTGATACAGTGAGTACAGCTCCCACATATATGAAGACTTCAGCAAAATTTCAAAAAAGCAAAAAAAAAAAAAAGAAAGAAAAGAAAAGAAAAGAAAAGAAAAGAAAAGAAAAGAAAAGAAAAGAAAAAGTCCACCATCACTTGGATAGGAATGATGCTTAGTAGTTAACTTCAGTTTATAGAGGACAGAGCACCAGACCCACTACTGCATTTTTCCAGATTTTATGTCTTGGTTACGATTTCTTAATGTCCCAATCTAAAGATCTACCAACACCTAGTTTTTGGAAATGCAATATAGGTCCCTTTTTCTTTTCAATTCTGAGACCAAAAGCAAGCAGATGAAAACTATAGAATGTTTTTTGTTAGTTTTAATCAATGCAAAAAATAGTATTTTAATGGAAAACATTGGTATTCTCTAAATAGCTAAATCTAGTTTCTATCCATTTGCTTTATGCCCTTCTGCAAACTTTATAGCAGATATTGCAGTGAAAGTTCAATATTCTTTTGTAAATATGCAAATAAATATGTATTCTCTTTCATTATAATTGCATTTTTTGCTTCATCTAATCTGCACATAATTTGGTTTCCTCAAGTTTATTTGTCAGCTTGTAAAAATTTAAAACCTAGCTAGGTATGATGATGCACACCTGTAATTCTAGAACTCTGATAGACTGAGGAAGCGGATCTCCAGTTGAGCTCAGGCTGGGCAGTGATAGAGAGACCCTGTCACAATAGAAAAATGGCTCAGAGGTGTCTCAGTGCACAAAGCTCAAAAAAAGTTAAAAAACATAACCCAACAGAAATAGCCTGTAACCAACTCCATAAAAATTTGGCTGAAAGACCAACTCTAACTGTAGACACACCTGCATATACTTATAACCCAGGTGCATATTAACAGCTCTTAAACTTTCAGAAAAGTTTCTTAGATCCACCATTCCATAGTGCTGCTGAATTTCTGGAGAATTTACCTGAATCAGACAGCTTCTCTGAAGCTCAGTATGAAGCGACAATGCACTCAAAGCCCTGCTCTGGCCACTCTGGCTTCCAGAAGACAGAAACTTGAGGACGCTGTTCACAAGGTGGCCTCAATGCATTATTCCTTCTGATTTTTGTGGCTTTTCAGGCTGCCTACTCCAGTCCTTGCTTTCCCATCTCCCTGCTAGCTGTGGTTTTTGCATCAATTTGATGGATGATTATCCCAAGAGAATAGAAACTACAATTAGTCAAACACTTGACCAGAATTTGGTGAACATCCAAGGCACATTAGATACTCTCCTAAATACAGAGAAGATGGGCCTACAAAGTCCTAGTGGAAAAACAGTCTTGGGGAGTTTAGCTAGGGTCCATCTTAGGATAACTGCCTTGTCTCAGAAGATCACATGTAATAGGCCCAGCAAAGATTTGTCAGGGAAACTAAAAGAGGAGACAATGTAGCATAAAATATCCCCCAGTCTGTTAGTTGTCCAGGTGACGGTTCCTGTTGCATCTCCAGTTGCTTCTTTCTCCTGGAAATGGCCGGTCACTGTGATGCACAGCTGGTCATTACGATGCATATTGTAAGAACCAAAGACTCCTCTTGCAACCCTATGAAAGCCTCCTTCCCTGAGCTTTCAAGGCCTGATATTTTGAGGGACAATTGTCTGTGCCTATCTGATGTTAAATAAATCTGCCTTCAAACCTTTGGTCTCGTTTTGGTGTTTCTGCTTGTCATTGCAATTATAGCATTAGAATACACTTTTATATGGCCATTCTTTGACATTTATTAAGATTTTTTAACTTGTAAGGAGTTCATATTTCTAAAAATTAAGTATTTCATTAAAATGATTTCATGTTCTGTATTAATAAAGAATGTTACATCTATTTCTTAGATTTAGCCATATTGTCCACATTCTCTTTATTACTAAAAATTCTACTTGGTCTATCAGATCATAAAGTATTTAAAAACTTTACTGTATGTGGTTTCTAACGTTTTATCCATTTTTGAAAATCTGATAAATTCCTTTGGTATTACATGTTCAAAATCATTCTCCTAATCATTGTTTTACTTACTTTTATTTATCTTTGTTTAAATACCACTGTTCATATATTGATATATTTAACATTATTAAATATTTCACTTAACTGGCATTGCTTAACTGAGTTTTGCTTCATTGGTGGATTAGTTCAGAAATCAACTTCATATTACAAAGCTAAATTAATGAACAAAATTTCATAAGTGATTTTAATAGACTGAAGTTTACCTACCTCTCATGTAATAAAAAAGTCAAAAGTCCAGTAGTTTGGATACCAATGAGTATGACAGTGTTGGGGTTTTGCAACTCAGTAGGAGAGCATATTAATATTGGAAAATGCCAACAGTATTATGACCATTTATAACCTTATATATACATTTACATATTTTAAAACACTATTCATTAATTTCTTTTATATGTGATTCATGCCTACAGATATAATATGTAAAATGAGGATGCATAAAATTTTTTATTGTACAAAATATATATCACATATTATATAGCTGTACATATAACAATATGATCTAGTCTAATATTTGAGAATTTCTGCTTTTAATGACCAACACAATTCATTTACTTATTCTGTAAGTTTAGATTCATTTTTAATTTTATACTCATGGTTACCTGTCATGTTTTCTTTTATTCTGTAACTCTCCTTGTCTACTTTGTATTTGATTAACAAAATAGTTATTGCTTTTTCCCCCAGATGTTTATTTATGCAATTACTTATTTACTTATTTTTAATCTTTGTTAAATAGCACATATTTCTGAAAAAAACACTTTCTCCTTCCAAACCAAGCAAAGGTCTTGATATGCTTTAACCCATTTCCTGTTTAGAAAAGGAAGAAATGCTGTTGTGCATCTCATTGCCAGTGTTCATTTAATTTTACATGAACACACTTTTTGAGTCAAAGTTAAATCTAACTGGTTTTCAATGCAAAGATAAAATATAAAAACTGTTCTTGTATGTATTTCTAAACAGAACCTGTCTCGAATCCTAAGATAACAGAAATTTATATGATAAGTACTTAATCTTTTTTTGTATGTATGGTCAACTTCACATCACAGAACAACACAGAGCAGAACATCATAATCTGTAATTTGTGACCTACTTCTATGTAAATATTGCAGCCTAAAATACAGCCTATGAATATTCTCAGGGCAAACATTCAAACAACTTAGGCATATATTTATTAACCAACTTTACTGAAGAATAATTTATGTAGACTACATTACAACAATTTGGAATGTTCAGTTCATTATATTTAGAATACTAGCCATCACTTGCTTTAAATTATAAAATATCAACTTGTTGATTCCTACTGACACAAATTGCTACTTATTTTCTCAGAATATTCAAGACATCATATGTTCATCCTCACTCTTTCCCTCGTGCATTTTTGCCTTGTATGAGCGTGCTCTGACTGCCAATATACTCCCACAGATAGGCTGACTTAAACTACATAAATGTATTTTCTCACAGTTCTGGAAACTGGAAGCCCAAGATCAAGAGAGCACCATGTTTGGATTCAGGCAAGGCCTGTTTTGCCAGCTTTGAGACAGACCTCCTTCTCACAGGAGACTTCTGTCTGAGGTTACAAGACTTTTCTCTATGTGGACAGGATCCTGTCTCTCTTTTCATAAGAATGTCAGTCCTAGTGGGTTAGGGTTCCTGCTTTATGACTTCACTTAACCTCAACCCTCATGATTTCCACAAGTGACCTGTCTCAAAGTATAGTCACACTAAGGAATAAAACTTCATTTAACACATGGATTTGGGGAGTAAATGCTTGAGTCACTCACTAACAGTCCTTCTAAAGTGGATTCATCAGTAACATTTTTAGTGAAGAGGTATATATAGAAAATACTATTAGTTTCTTTTAAAAAGATATTTATGTATTGAAAGTCTAGCACATACTTTTAGACAAAATTCAGGATTATAGGTACCTTACATAGTATGTTGAAAATATCAATCACATGTCTTGTGATACATAATTTTAATAAAATTTAATGTGTGATTTAATTCCTTTTTCATTCTCTAGAGATTGCCTGTCCTGTCTTTATATATATTTTTGAATTTCAATTTCCAACAGATGTTGCAATTTATAATATATACTAATGTGAATATGTATATATTTCATTTTCAAATAATTTACAAAGTAGAAGACATGAGTATGCTGTCTGTACAACTGTTAATATGTATCATAACTTTAATTGGTTGGAGAAAAAGGACATATATAACCATCTTAAATAACAAAACAAATTTGATACTTTAGTTTGTTAATAATTTTATTTGCATTCACCAAACATTGAAAATCACAGATATAGCTATTCACAGGCAAATGTAAAGCAAATAGCAGTGTTTTCATACATGACATACTATTCAGACCTAAATTGACCATGGATGAGTTGCATAGACAGTACACTGAGTACAAGAAGGTAATCTCAAGGCAATGCAAATCTGTAGGAACAGAGAACAGATAAGTATCTGCAGGGATCGGGGTGAGTTGCAAATTTGACACAAAGGGGTAACGTGCAGGAGTTTATGGTTGATGATCTGCTGGGTGTCTGGAAGTCTGTGGTGGATAAATAAATCTATACAGCTATCAAAACAAATAGAACAATGCTACATTTGATAACTTAGCACATTTTATTAGACTGCCACATGAAAACACTTGAAAAACTTCTTGATAAGATGATGTAAAAACATATTTTATTCAAAGGCAACAGCAATACCGTGCTTATTGGTGAAATGTTAGCAAATTATGATTTTATAAAGGCAGCAGTAATCACTACAATTACTTAGTGTTTTGAATTTTTAAGTAATTTCACTGGATAAACCAACACCTACAAAGGAATTATATATGATTAAGTCAGCAACATGATCATTTTAAATAATTATATAATAATGACATGATTTTCTTTGTACAAAAATGGCTTTAAATCACAAAGCACATTTCAGAATTTTGCAAATGTGATTTTCAATTCAGCAAACTAACAAATACTTAAACCTTGTGCACTCATTACACAAAGAACCATATGTCATAAAATACTTTAAAACATTTATTATGAGCTCCTTATTACATATTTTTCTGCCACTTTCCCACAATATTTAGATGTGGCTGTAAGCGGTCTCTTCCAGTTGATGTTCCATGTCTCAGGAAGAGTCTTCCCTCTGCAGGGGTTATTATTTTAGATATCTTCTGACATTTTTGTAGACTACGAAATAAGTCTCTTAATATCTCAGAAACTCAGATTACTCATGTAAAAAACTACTATCAAAGACATGGGAATATCAACAAGTTATGAACAATGCAGATTAACCAGCCACTTAAATATCATATCTTATTTTAATGATAACTCCTTATAAATGACTACTTTTTGTTACATAGAACTCATTTTTTGAACAAATATGTAAATGAAAAATGACATCAGGAAAACAAGGGAATATATTCCTAACACAAATGTACCTGAAGATAATGTGTGAAAATAAATCATAAGAATTCTTCATTTCTAGAAGCATACAAGATTCCATCTTAATGAATATTTAACAACACAGAACAAATGACTAATGATCATGTTTTCCTCCTTTCATTCCAAATCTTCAGTCTATTTTGTCTTAAATTTTTTACTTACTTTATTAAATTATGTTTTATTTCTATCCTGCAACCAATATTAATATCAACTAGAGATAATCAAAGTTCATGCTCATTATTTCATGTTCATCCATTGTTATAAATTTCTATTCCTACAGCAACCTGGTTGTTTTAGCCCTCAGTGACACAGGTAGCTAATGCGATAACCTAAAAAAATTTCCAGAATGTTACTCAACTAAAGCACTATTGTCACAACAATTTCATATATTGATCTTTTAATTTAAAATGAGCTGCTGTGCATAACTACACTGAAAAATGTGATACACTTCCACACGGAAAAAGTGTAGTCCTAATAATGATAAATACATCTTTAAAAAGTCTTAAAATTTGAAACTATTACCATGCATAGGAAATTGGATTAAAAAGCCTCTTGGCTCTGAAGAATTTTGTTTATATTTTTATATTGATATGCACAATTAAATCATGCATTGAAGTTATTTTATTCTGCATTTATGATGTGAATCTCTGCACTTTATTTATATAAAATTAAGAGTTCAATTTTTAGTAACTCTTAAATGCATGCCAACACACATATTTCTTTAAAATTTCAGAAAGTTCAATGATTGATGCAAAATTCAAAATATTCTTGACTATAAATTCTCTTACAATTAAATTTTCTGCAATGACATTATTCTGCTTGACTACATTAAAATACATACTTAAAAATGCAATGATTAGGTTGAAATGTCCTTGCTTAGTGTTCATTCTAAGAATACACTCTGGAAATTCTTGAAGTTATACATGTTGTAAGAATATTGGAAAAGCACAGATTCATAATATATGAGAATTTCTTTTGAATTAATCTTTCTTTAAAAAATTTATGGTGATCTTCAAAATTTACTGAGAAGCTGAAGGCTCCACATTTTTGGACCAGCACATCAGCCACTGAAGCAAGGAAAAAAAGGCCTGTCTCAGCTTTTTGTTTCCTAAAATTACAACACATGAATGCCCTGAAGGAAAAGCAAAAACAGAAACTTGGCGAAATAAAAATATGAATTTTTTCTCCAGCAATTCATAGCTCAACATTTGTACAACAAAAGAAAGTGAGACAATGATATACAGTAAGATGAAGGCAACTATAGTTTGCAAAGCTTTTACGTGGGCCATGGTGCTCACATCTCTGGATTCTCTGGCACTGTGCCGCATCCTCTTCAGATGTTTCCACAAGGAGAAGATGAGCAGGAGGAAAGTTGTCATGGACACAGTAAAGGGTATCAGTGTGAATATAGAGTTGTTGAATAAAACTTTTTTGAATAATTGTGTAGAGTTAATCAAATTGGAAGTGTATGACATATTCCTTTTATATCCATTAGTCCAGGCATCAATATATGGGTTTGTCAGTATCATGTGTAAAGGCAAGAAGACCAGTGACACTAAAAATGTCAATAAAACTACCTCTTTAACTCTCCACTTAAGAAAAAGATAAATAGGTTTAGAAAAATTGGCTATCTTGAAAAAATAAAAGATGTTGAGGCAAGTACTGAGCCAGATGTTAAAATGACTGGCAATTGTCCACATAGTACTAGTTATTTTTATCATTACATCAGTCAATAAGCCTGGGTAAAAAATAGATAATATGTATATGGCTGCTGACCAGAGCAGACTAATTCTGGAGATTGCCAAAGTAGTGAGGATTTGATCAAGTAGGGAGATATTTCTTCTCTTGACCCAAACCATGCAGTTCACCAGTGTTATGAATCCATTTCCTAAATTTCCAATTATAAACTCAACAGGTAGAATGACTAAAAGTATGTTCTGCATGAGCTCACTCATTGTCTGTGAGGATGCCTTGATTTCAATTATCACTGTTGAAGATTTACTACATTGATCTAAAATGAAAAGTATATTTGATTAAAAATTCAAAAATATTCTATCTTTGAAAAATGTTGTATATACTTTCAAACCAGGAAACTAAGATTTCCTGAAAACTTGAATCACAGTTTTTCTTCATGAAAAATTTGAATTTTCCTAGACATTCCAGCTCAAATTCAGGCAGACATCATATGCATTATAATAGCCTGAAGTCTTCTGTAGTTGATGATGAAGGAAAAGCCCATTCTCATGCACTAACAAGAAAATGAAGATATACTTATCTGGATGGTTTCAATATTTTTGCCTCATCTACATATTTTAGTCTGGCAACTTGAGTTGTGACCAAGTTATACTACAAAATTTTAACAAATGTTGCTGGTAACAATAATATGAACTAATATGTGGAATTTTCTAGGCATTAAAGATTTAAACAAATTTCGAAGTTAGGTGTATACAGGGGTATATTGAGACACTCTACAAAGCTTTTCCTATAAAATCTCAGAGTTGTTTTGATAATTTCTTGGAGATCATTGTTCCTCCAATGCTGGATACCAATAATAAAATATTTACTGTTTTACTTTTCATAAACACACACATGCACACACACACACACACGCACACACACCCCATTTATTGGAATCCATTCTCCTTCTCTTTCTACTACAATAATTCAAATTTTTCACTGGATCAACTTTTAACATGCAACCATCTCATATTTAATATCATAATTGTCAAGTCATTGTTTTAAGAACAATTTCTATCTCAAATATTATATATTAAACACAAATATTTCTTAAACTTTTAAAATAATTTTCTGTGCATGAGAATGAGGTAGAAATCTATATGCTATTTCATGAAGGAATAATTGAATGAATGAGTTCATAGATGCAGCAAGAATCTTTCCATTTTGTGCTTCTCCTGACCTCTAGGACATGTTCTTTCATGAAGACCAAAGACCTTCAGATTTTATTTACCTGCCCCTCACCTTTCACAACATATTGTTGATTACTAGCACCAGAAGGAAAAGATATACAAAGGGTGATATGCTGCCTGGTCAAAGTGTGGAATAACCTAAATGACACAATCATTCTTTGCCAATAGCTAAAGAGTAGGCAAAGGAACAAACAAAGAATATTTCAAATGGTACCAAAGACATTAGAAAAATATACAATATATTTCATACATAGCATAAAAAGACATACAGCATTAAATTTTCAACCTCTAACGCCCCTTGCAATCCTAAACAAAGAAAATGAATCCAATATATCTTGAAAATTCTCTCAACTGGGGGAGGGAACATATAGTAAAGAGGAAAAATAGGGCAGCATAGGTAAAATTCAGGAAATTCCTATCAATAAAAGCAAAGCATACCATCAGTGTAGGAACAAGCAGGTGCCTCTAGTTGGACTCCTGTGTAACAGAGATGAACTCATGAAAGAAGGCAAAGAGAAATGCAAATCACTGTGGGGTTGGGCAGTTCAGAATACATACTATTACTACAACATTAGGGGATTCTAAAAAGGAGACAGAATTTGGGTCCCTAGTAATAGTTACTTTTACCTTGAGGAGCTAAGCCATACCACTATGTGTGTCACCCTGGATACTCTAGATTTCCTCTTGAACAGCACCTAGGAAAGTTTTTTCAGATATTATGAGGATGCCTCCAAGAATAACTGCTTTACTTTTCATCCACAAGGCACAATAAAATGTTAGCCCCTGATAGAGAAGCAATATCTTTATCTGGTTGTGAATCATTGCTACATTTAGCCATATTTACATGAGGTTAGTGTATTTAACTTAAAATTTTTCATTTGTAACATTTGTGTATTGACTATATGAAATGTAAATGATCTAAGTGAATTCAAATATATACCATCTGTATGCCTCTGTCCTTAGATCAGTATATACTATAATAGTAATCAGGTACCCACATATAGTCATATGTATATTGTTATTTAAAATAGCACTAAATTATATTCCCTGATTTTGCATAAATTTAAACAAATTTATTGAAGATCCTTTCTTCTCCCTTCATTTTTGGTAATGTAACTTTCACATTTGAAGAAAAAAGTGTTTCCCTAAGTGAGATACATATATATATACACATACATATGTAGACAGATACATATGGGCAGTAGGTTTGCCATAAATGACTTTATCAAATAGAGATAATGTATTACAATACCTATTTTTTTAGAATTTCTTTATCATTAATGGGTGTTGATTTTGTCAAGTCCTTTTTCTGAGTCTATTGAGATAATCATGTGTTTTTTTTGTCCCTGCTTATGTTTATGTGGTGTTTTGAATTTATTGATATGCATAATGTCCTATTTACTTTTCTCATTGCTGAGACAAAACACCTAAGCTTATTTGACTTACAGTTCATAAATTTTTAAATTTGTAATTGGCTGGCTCCAAGGCAGAGTGATTTGGCAGAGGTATACAGTTCATGGTGGGCAGAATGTAGTAAAGCAAAAAGGGGGAACCAGTTCATGGCAGCCAGAAGGTAGCAAAGCAATGAGAGAAAGACAAGAGTCTTTCTTTACCTTATATTGTACACAGGCTATCCAACCTAAGGTAGGTGTAACACTCACACCCTTAATCTCAGCATCATACACTAGAGATTCAGCCACCTCTGAAAAAGCTCTATGATGCCATGAGAATTTTGGGGTACATCTAGACACAAACCATAACTCATGTTGAACCAACTTTTCACCTCTGGGATGAAGCCTATTTAATCATGATATATTTTTTTGATGACTTGTATTCTGTTTTCCAATACTTGTTGAAGATTTTTGTGTCTCTATTCATTAAATAGATTGGTCTATCTTTATCTTTGTTAGTTGGCTTCTTGACTGGTTTTGGAAACAGGGCAATGCAGGATTCCGGGAATGATTTTGGAAGTATTTCTTCTGTTTCAATCTTATTAAAGAGTTTGAGGAGTATGGGCATTAAATACTCTCTGAAGTTCTTGTAAAATTTAATGGTAAATCCATCAAGTCCTGGAATTTTCTTAATTGTTAGCATTTTATTACTGCTTTAATTTCATTGTTTTTGGGTGGTTCAGGGTTATTATATCTTTTTCATTCAGTTGTGGTAATTCGTATGTGCCTAGGAATTTGTCCATTTCTTCAAGATTTTCCAATCTGCTGGAGTACAGTTTTTCACAGTGCTTATTAATGACCATTTTATCATTCATATCCAGTAGGATTTAACATTGTTCATTTCCTACTGCATTATATTGAGTTTTTTCTTCCTTTTGGTAAGTAGGGTGAAATGACTATTTTGTTTATTTATTAAAAGAGCCAGCTCTTTGTTTCATTGATTCTTTGTATTGATTTTTCATAACAATTTCATTAATTTCCACACAGATTTTCATGATTTCCTTCTTGTATTAGGTTTGGACATGGACTGTTCTTGTTTCCTAGAATTTCGAGGAGCATGATTAGGGTATCTGAGCTCACTTTGCTTTCCTAATGTGAGAACTCACAGCAATATACTTTATTCTTAGGGTTACTTTCATTGCATCCCATAGGTTCTGATATGTTGTACTCACATTATCATTTTATCCTAGGAATTGTTTAATTTGCTCCTTGATTTCCTCTGCTGACCCATTGAGTGTTCAAGAGAGTGTTATTTAATCTCCAGGTGTTTGTAAAATTTCCATTGTTTTTCATTTGATTTCTAGTTTCAGTGTGCTATTATCTGATAGTGTATATGGATGATTTCAATTCTTTTGAATTTATTTAAGCAGGTTTTATGGCTAGCTATGCCATCTGTTTTGGACAAATTCTTTAAGCTGCAGAGAAAGCTGTGTATTCTGGTGTGGAGTGTAGAACACTTTGCAGATATCTTTTGAAGCAATTTGTTTGATGGTGTAGTCCAGCTCTGATATATCTGTTAATTCTTTATTTAATCAATCTAGTTGTGAATGTGGCATATTGAAGTCATCCATTATTATTGTGTTGGTGTTTATTTGATCTTTTGTGTCCAGTATTATTTTATTAAGTTAGGTACACATATATTTTGCACATATATACTTATAATTGTTATCTCCCAGTGTAATTATTCATTTAATTAATATGTAGTTCACCAATTTAACCTTAAAATATTATTTTAAGAATGAAATCACTATCCTTGCTTTCTTTTCCACCCTGGTGGGTGAAATATTTTTTCCCATCCTTTGATTTTTAGTCTATGAATTACTTTTTGGATTATATGTATCACTTGAATTCAACAAAAAAAGTTTTGGTTTTTGATACACTCTGCCAATAAGTGTCTTTTAATTAGAGGGTTAAGGCCATTTACATTGAGAGATGTTACCAAAAGTTGTTGATTTTTTTTTCTGTCATTCATTCTTTTTCTGTTGTTGACTCTTTTATTTTTCCTTTTTGTTTAACTACTCACCTTGCTTGATGTATTAATTTCATCTAACTTTCCTACTTCATTGTCTTTGTCAAGAATATTCTTGAGTATTTTTTGGCTTGCTAATTTTGCATTCATAAATTTCTCAAGAAATTGTTTGCAATGGAATGTGTTTATTTATCCATTGATTTTGAAAGATAGTTTTTAAGGTTCTATTAGTCTGGGTTGGAAGTCGTTTTCTTTTAGGGCTTAAAACACTTTGGTTCATTCTTTCCAGGGGTGCTTTCCTTTTAAAGTTTATGTTAAAAGGTATGCTGTAATCTTAATAGGTTTCATCTTTGTAAGTGAAATTTTGCTTTTCTCTGACTGCTTTTAAGAGTCTGCCATTATATTGGACTTCTGAGATTGTGACTATGATGTATGATGGGAACTTTTTGTATTTATTGTAGTTATTTACTCTTCCGTAATTCTCACCTACATGCATGTTGATTTTTTTCCATATTTAGAGCACTTTCTCCTATGATTTTTGTAACTAGAAATTTTATTCCATGTTTTCTGTCTCTAATTCCTGTCTAATTCCATTTATCCTTATGTTAGTATTCTTAGAGTCATTTAGTAGCTCTTGAATATATCTTCCTCGATTTCTTACAGTTTTTCAGGTTTCTCTCTATATCATCATGTATTCTATTTTTTTCTTTGAGGTATAACACGCTTTCCTCACATTGGTCATTTTTGCTGCTCATGTGTTAAATGTAATACTTTATTTTTGTGGTTTCTGTTTGACACATTTTCATGGAGCATGTTTATTCATTACAGTTTTCATTTATCTTTCTACTAGTTGTGGAAGATTTTCTAATGTTTTATTTGTTTCTTTCATAACCACGTTGATCAGTAGTTAGTTTCACTATCTTTTGGGTGATTACATCTTTGAGATGGCAAATTTCTTGCTTCCTACTAACCATTTCACACAACTCAGCTGTTTGGTGTTTGATTTCTTCTCCATTAGTGCACATTGAATCTGCTTTGGAAGAGTTGGAAGTCTTTGGAACCATTTTGTTGACTTGTTTTACTGTTCCTTTGTTCTGAGGGTTCAGGCAAAATATAGTGAACAAATTTATTGTTTGTCTAAAGATCTCTTTAATTAGGTCCTGCTTTCCAGTGATGCATTCTTGGCTTTGTCAAGAGGTATTGTTTACCACCTTGATTTATACAATATAATTGGGTCATACCTTGTCAATGGGCTATAAGGAGAGAATTTCTATTGGTTATAACATCAACAGATCCAATCATCAAAAAGATTAAAATTTATTTTGACAATTTCACATTTTTATCAACATCTCATACAGATTATGTGACTGTGTTCTATAAAGTTTGTCTGGGATGTGGAGGTTGGGGAGAATCAAAGCAGGAGTGTAAAAGGAAGGGATTATTTCAGTGAGAAGAGAGGGAGGCAAAAGATATATTGATGTAAATGAAAAAAAAGGATGTTGGACTTCATTGGAATTATTTATATAACTGGTATGTAAGATTAATTTTGAGCGTGTTTGTGCATGCAGGAGAATGTATTCAGATGGATGGAGGTGTATTCAGAAATTGAAAGAGACTACGAGATTATCAAAACCTGTTAATATACTTGTAGTTATTTTTGTTTGTATATAATGTCATAAAAGATGTGGACATGATAGAAAGAAGGCAAGGAGGAAAGACAATGAAGAGGATAAGAAAAAAAGAATAGTAAAAAAATAAAGGGAATAAGGACTAAAAGAAGGAGCAGAACACAAAGCAAAACCTTAAAGAATGAAGCAAAACATTGCCAATAAAGATGCAAGAACCAGAAAAAGAGAAAAAAACAATCAAGATAACCTAGAACAAACAACCAAGCAAAAAAACAACAACAAACTAAAAATAAAAATCTCCAGCAGGTGTTATAGCATTAGCTCAAAATGTCCACAGATATCCCTCTACACTGGAGTGTCAGTTTGATTGTGGGCAGCAAAGGAAATTCCTCTTGTGAAACATTGAATTACCGATCAAAGTGGTGAGTGATGTTACTCCCTTTAGGCCCATATCTTGTCCACAAGCTTTTCTCTGAGTATGGACAACAACAAGCCTGCATTGCAGTCTCAAGATCTGATTGCCTCAGTGATTTTAAAGGAATTAACTGTGGTACACTTTACCTGAATCCTAGGTCTCCATTGAGTTTTTCCAGGGCCTCAAATTCTCACTCCTTTCACTGTCTGGCAAAAATCTAGGTGAATTTAATGTCTTCCTCCAGAGATTTATTTGCCCAGTTTATGGTCAGAAGACCATCTGCATGGGCACTGTTCATCACCTCTCTGTCTGCAGTTATCTATCTGTCTCAGACCAATCCATGGAACATAGCACTGCTCCCAGGGTTGGTAGAGGCCCCCTTTATCAGTGAGTAGAAGTGGGCAGGATCACAACAGGATCTCACTCTATCTCAGGCCTTTCTATTGTTTGGATAAACAATAGCAGAGTTACAATTTTGTTCTGCCTCTTTTGATTCATGCTCTGACATTTGTACCAATCTCCATTTCTTTTCTTACAGGTATCTCCAACTCCATATTCTGCTCTGTGTACTTGTCACAATACAAAGTCTTCCTGTTCTTAGTAGTCCACATCTAGGAGGTAATGGGGACACCCTGTGGAGACTTGCCAGCAGTCATTTACCTTTGCTGTTAGCCCTTTGGCAACCACCTTCTCTCTCTTGAAATATTTATTTGACTCATTGGTTTGGAAGTTTCTGACCTTTTTTTAAATTTTTTTTAATTTTAAAGACAGTAAAACCCAACAAAACAAAACAAAACAAAAAAAAAACAAAACAAAACAGAATAAGTCCAATCAAAATGCAGCAGTGAAATTGGTACAGAATATCAAAGCAGGGTAATGGGAAAACAATGACTGCTCTAGTATATCTTGTTATCTACACAGTAGTTTTCCATTCCATCGGTTATAGCAAAGTCAGACCAAAACAAAGCAGAATACAACCAATTGAAACAGAACATTGAATACAGAAAAAAAAAGAAACAAAATAGTAAGAACATTATTAGACTTCAAAAACAAGACAGAAAAAATCCCCACTTGCCATATTGCATACTATTATCCTCCCTATGCATGCTCATACTGTCAGCCCCATGCTTATAAATTCAACCTAACAATACAATCCTTCAGGTGCTTTTTATACCTCAGTTACTATCAGCTCAGGCTGATCGCCAAACCAGCTGGTGGCTTATGGAGTGAGAGGGTTTGGTGATTTTCAACCTGCACGCCAGTAGTCTTATAAGAGGCACTGACTTTTCTTTTCCTGGGTTGTGCATAGTCTGTGCAGCTTGCCAGAAAGGCTGGCAAGTTGGATCCTTAATTGGCTCCTCCCAGTCCCATCATGGCTGATTCTTGGGAGTTGCTGACTTTTCTTTCTCTTCCTGGGTCCCACAAAGTCTGCGCAGCTTACCAGAAAGGCTGGCTAGTTGGATCCTTAATTGGCTCCTTGCAGTCCCAGCATGGCTGATTCTCAGGAGTTACTGACTTTTCTTTCTCTTCCTGGGTCCCGCATTGTCTGCCTTTCTGTCCTTTTTCACTTGATTCCATTGTGTATTCAGTATGGCAGGAGAGATTATGATGGCAGAAAGAATATGATGGAGTAAAAAATTCTTACTTCATGAGGCCAAGGAACAAAGAGACAGGGGAATAGGTCAGGGTCCAAACTATCTTTCAAGATCATACCCAAAAGACCCAACTTTCTTCCACTAGATCACACCCCTAATGATTCTATCACTTCCCAATAGTGCCACAGAATGGTGAGAAAGCCTTCCTCACATGAGATTTAGGGGTTCATTTATTATTTAAATCATAACAGTTTTTATTACTTCTCTCCTGTCAGGTAAAAAGATGACCTCTGGAATAAAAAGAGTGAAAAATGCAAATAACCATCCATATGGGGTTTCATTAATTCAGTGTTGGCACTGGAACTTTATGAACTTTTAGAAAAGAGACAGATGAGATAAAAAAGGATGATAGGGAAAGTGGAAATGATTGAAGTACAATATGTGTATTATGAAAAAGTCACAATGAAACCTGGTACTTTTAGTAATTAATATGAGATAACAACCATAGTGGTTAAACTTTGACATTGATTTGATTTTGGATCTACCTGAGGGACTGGTTGAATACAATTCTGAATGTGTGTGGGAGGATCACAGAAACATAATTGTGGAGCTTTTTCCTTGGTATCTTAACTCTTCATCTCTGAAACTCATTTTCTGCTCTACTTCTTCACCATGAATTGAACAACTTTCCCTTTTGATATTTCTGTCTTGGAGCTATCTGGTACTGGACTCCCTTAAAATATAAGCCAAATTGAAAATTCCTTCCTATAAATTGTGAGTGTTGGATATTGCCTTCAGAAATAGTTAAACAGTAAAACAGAATAACACAATCATAATATCAAAAAAGAAATTATCAAAGAAAGAGTCAAGAGGAACTATTATCGACATTTGAGTGAAAAGTTTTAGTACTACTTTCCTCTCTGTAATACAAGCATCTTTAAGAAAGTTGTTGCAAAAATATGTACTCATTAATTTATAAGGCTTGTATTTTATAATTATGAAATTTATACTGTTTAATTTTAAAATTTTCAATTTGATAAATTCCTTAAAATTAAGATAATGTCCTTCTACAATCTCCTTTTTGGAGTCCTGCAGGTTCTATTGCAAAGGTCTTTCAATTACTTGGTTAAGTTAATTTCCAGCTATTTAATTTTTCTTGATGCTAATGTGAATGGCATTGTTAACCTAATTACTTTCTCAATGAGTTCATTATTAAATATGCAAATACAATTGATTTTTTTTATTTTAAAGGGAACAAAACAAAACAAAACAGAACAAAACAGAGCCAAAAGAAAACAGAATAGAGTCAAACATTCAAAACAGAACAGTGCAAGCCATACAGGTTTTCAAAACATAACAACAGGAGATTAACTACAATTGATTTTTGTGTGTTGATTTTGTATCCTGCTACATTGCTAAAATTGGTTATTCATACTCAGTGTTTTATTGGTAGAATTTTTGGTTTTCCTATGCAGAATATTATATAATCTGCAAATAATTCTATGAATATTCCTTTTCTTTCTCTCTCTTTTCTGATTGCTTTGGCTACTGTTTCAAGTATAATGAACAGAAATGGTGATAATGTGCATTCTTGCCTTTTTCATTATGTTCAACATCATTAATCATTCTTGAAAAGCAAATTAAAACAACACTGAGATTCCATCTCACTCCAGAAAAAATGTTTGTCATCAAGAAGCCAATTAATAACAAACACTAGTAGTGTTGTGTGAAAAAAGGAACTGTTTTCCACTGCTGGTGGGAGTGTAGACTGATACAACCACTACGAAAATCAGTGTGGAGATTCCTCAAAGACCTAGAATTAGAGGTCCCATTTGACCCAGCTATTCCCCTTCTGGGTATTTTCCCAGAAGAATTAAAAGCATCATACTACAGTGACATATGCACACCCATGTTTATAGCAGCAGAATTTGTATAGCTAAAAATTTTGGAAATAACCCAAATGCACATAAACCAATAAATGAATAAAAAAGATGTGGTATTTTATACAGTGGTGTTCTACTCAACTGTGAAGAAGGATAAACTCAAGCATTTTATAGGTAAATGGTTGCAACTTGACACCTTACTCATAAGTGAGATAAATCAGACTCATGTGTAAACATCATGTTGTCTCCCTCGTGTAAGAAACTGAACGAGTAGATAAGATCCAAAATCTACAATAGATATTGTGAAAGGGAAAGTAATTGCTTGATAGGACTGGGATGGAGGAAAGGACAAAAGAAGGAAAAGGGATAAGAAAAAAATATATGTACGCAAGGTAGGTAAGATACTTACACTACTCATTTCTTTTAGTTCAATGAAGAGAATGGCTTTGCTTATATTGTTTGATCAATTTTGCATGTCTGTATCTTTTAATCTGAGCAACTCTGAAGATAGCAATATGCAATATATTAACCATTGTTAATTTCCTATTGTATTGTTATGAAAATCTGTATCTTTTTTATTGTTTTGTTTTTCCTCTTTAAAATAAGAAATGAAACAAAACATTTACAAGTTTTGAAGGAGATCAAAAGTGAATAATCAGGTTATTCATGTATGTATGATGGAGATAATGACTTTAAAGGTGGCAATGTGAATTAAATTTCCTGTGATAGTGAAATGGAGCAAGAATTGACTGATACCGATACCAAGAATGCAAACCTCTTTGATTCAGGTGAGGAAGAAAGCAGCAATGTGAGTACATATTTAACTACTCAAAACAGTACAAAATCCTCCTGTAACCAAATGGAGTGATCTAATGTCAGAACTAGCTCAGAAAATACAGTGAATGAAGATCTTTGCAGGGGTGAAACCTATTAAACCAAATGCCAGCACTGCCATTCAATGTTTTCTTTTCAGATAATTTTTTTTATTTTAAAGAGAATAAAAAATAAATAAATAAAACAGAACAAAGCAGATGAGAACAGAACAATACAAGCAATACAGGACTTCAAAATAAGACAACAGGAAATCAACAGTGGCTACCATAGTGTCTCTTGTTTTCTTAAAAATAGTTGAAAGTATGAACAACTATTTTGAAGAAAACAAGATGCCATTCAATGTTGAAAGTTGTTTATAACAGACAAAATGCTACAAGATGCTGTGAAATACACAAGTAAATTCTGTATCCACCAATAGTCATACTCAAAAATATATTTATTGTGATACCTCACTAGGTAAAACCTGAAAGCATTGATAGGTCTGGGGTACTTAGCAAGGCTTTTTCTGGTAATTTCAGGAATGTAAATGACTTATGAAAACTGATGGATGTGGGCTTGAGGTTTGTAGAATGACAGTGACACCGAGGACATTTGGTTTCCTTCAAATTGTCTGAGACTTGAAAACAAAACCACCTGCCAACAAAGAAAAAGAACTTATAATCTACCAAGAAGCAAAAATAATTGATATTCTGATATTTGGTCAAGGTTTGAGAGGTTTGTAACTATCAATTTACATACAATCTGAATACATGACTATCAATGAGCATCTTGCAGCATTTTATAGTCATTGCACCTTCAGATAGTATATTGTTATGGTTTGTATATAGATGGCCCCCCCAAGCCTCATGTCATGGAAGTGGCTGAATCTAGCATTTGTGGTTGACTTGTTGTCTAGTGTTGGGATTGGCGGTGTGAGTTCTGTACCGCCCAAGGGGTGGAGCTGACATACAATGTAAGGTTGGAATGGGGGTGTGTTTTTGCTCTTTGGCACGGTTTGCTCTTGCCGCTTGCAGCCGCCATGAATGACTGCCTCTTTTCTTGCTCTGGCTGCTGCCTTGAAGTGTTGCCCCTGTGCCATGCCACCCTGCCTTGGAGCCAGCTGATTATGGACTGAAATCTCCAGAAACTGTGAGCTAAATAAACCTTTCCTTCTTCACTTTGGGTGTCAGGTGTTTGTCTCAGCAACGAAGAAAAGTAACCAAGACATATATCCAAGAAAATCTTCAAAACGTGGAGTTTATGCCATAAATTTTCAAAAATTTATGCCCTTGTAGTTGCAAAGACATATTACACTTTCAATTTAGAAATTTATCCTAGAGCTCAGCCACCAGGTCTTTATTCATATAGTAATGAATTAAATGATGTTGCGAACTGACTTGTTGCTCCCATCTCCCAAACTAATCAGGATATGACATGTGACGATTGATTTACCAGTTTCCAATTGATGTTGCATTTGCTACTAGAGCACAAGTTGACCAGCATGGGAATTTTATGGAGGAACAAAACAGAAACTGCAAATGAAATGTTGTGATTTCAAAACAGAATAGTATAATACAATTTTGGTTCTCAGAACGTTATAATATTTGCTCATATATGACAAAGCAAAACAAACTGTTATTTCTGATGTCAAAATTGCACTGTGATGGAAGTACTGATAAGGAAACCTCAACAAAATGAAAACCTTAGATAGTAACTTTTTACAATCAATCCAAATATAGAGTAGATGTTGAGTTATGCAGCGACTATGATGCCACTCAAAACACAAATGTTCACCAATGGTTGTGTTTTACTTGAACCTAAATGTGTGGCTTAGTTTGATAACTTACAGTGAAATAACAAGTGCAAAACACTAGAAATTTTCTTAGAGGATTGGGACTGGAACTCATAAGAGATCATTTACACAGAGGAAAATATGAATGTTTTTTGCCCAGAGAACTGCACAGAAAATTGTGGAGCATCCTAATGAGATGATAGGTGAGCAGGTGGATGCAGGATCAAAAAGACTTACTATGACATCAGGAAAACCAAAAAGATGTCAACTGTACCTTTAAAAATGATAGGGAAACAAAACATACAAGCTATCAGTGTAAGTGATACTTTTATATGGAATGCACAGTTTTCAATCATGAAGATTGCCTTGGGTGTGGCAGTTGAAACAAAGATTATTTCTGTGGTAGACTTTTGTTTGTATTTACATTGTAGTTCACAAAGGTTTTAATTTCTGATATTTTAAGTTTTGCAAGTAAACATCTCATATGAAAATTTTGATGTCTATTATAGCACTCATTACGTATTTCATATTTTATTTTATTGATATCTTACTTTTCTTCTAAGAGCACATTGTACAATATAGTAGGAAACTCCTGAAAAAGCAGGAAGACAAGAGAGGTAAAAAGAGCAGGTTGTCACACAGGAAAGGAATTTAAGCACGTGTGCTGGAAGTGTAAGGGAGACATGTGGATGAAACATGCAGTTTTCATGTGTGAGGACTGTCTTGTGTGTGACAGTTGAGGCAAACATTTTCACTGCAGAATTCTATTACTATTTTCATAGTGGTTCATGTAGCAATTTACTTCTTGTGTGATCTTCTAGGTTTTATAAGCACATACACAGCTGATGTGAAAATGTTGATGTTTATTCTAAATGTGCAATATATATTAATAATTTAATACTTTAATGATATTTTATGTTCCTGTTAACAACACATTATATAATTTAATAAGAACCTGACAAAATACCAAGACCAGCAAGATACCTGGTATGTCCTGCAGTAAGGCCAGAAAAACTGAACACATGTGCTGTCAGTGTAAGCAACACATGCCTATGGAAAGTGTTGCTGCCATGTTTGAAGACTGCTTCATATGCAGTGATCAAAGTAAAGATTATTTTTGTAGTGTTTCATTGATATTTACATCATAGTTCATCTAGAAATTTGATTCTGTTATTATTTTTTAGACTTTGTACACCAAAAAATACTTGGTTTAAAATTTTGATTCTTTTTTATAAACATGAAACAAGTATTAAGATTCAAAACGTTATTTTTTATATTTGTTCCTGTTAAGTACTCATTATTTGACATAATAAAAATCATAAGATTAAAATTAATAATTCATCAATATAAATATCCTAAAGCATACATGTGAATATTGAACACCCACAAAAATATGCTTTTATGACAAATTTGGCTTTATGAGCCTCAGGTGTAATGCAAGAATTTACTTTCTTAACTGCATGTAGAAACTTATCACAACATAGAAATCAAGTCACAATTAACTTCCTTCATTTTTATTTCTATACTAAAAATTATTTTCTCAGCTTTCCACCTATTTGTGTTGTCTAATATTCTTCAATACCACTTATGATACATTTATGCTAAATTAATCTTCATTTGTCATTCAAATTTTGTTTTATTATTCATAAGAATGATATATTTTAATTGTTTAACAAGAAATAAGAAATCATGATGAAATAAAGTTGCTTCAGACATCATAGATCTGTGATAGAATTGAATACTTTCATCCACAAATTATTTTTAAAGAATGAAATTTACTCTTTTGTAGTGCACATACACAATACAAAATACAAATAGGAATGCCACTAATTACTTGATACACGCTGGCACATCTAAATAATACATATATACAAATCACAAATACGTCAAGTGGAGAATGACATGGAATATATATGAAGTCTATATGGGTTCTTGTTTATTAGTTTCTCATCACCATTTGAATAGACTATTTTCATGAAAAATGACTTCGGTATATTGGTGTTAGTCTTGTATTTTTTCTTACACACAAAAACACACAGTCATATATGATTTTATTTAATAAGATTAGGCAAAAGACTTTTGAAGTAGATTTTTAGGAATTACTCAAGTACATACTCTCTGCAAAAGTGAAAAGAACCATAAATTGTTACAAATTCCATCAGTTTGTCTTCTACTTCAAGTCACATCATGTCCTTACTGTTGAACTATGTATTTGAAGTTTTCCATCCTTTCAGCCAGCACCTCACCAGTCACAAAATCAACAGAAAGGTCTCTAATTTCTTGTTTCCCAAATCTGGACAAGCTAAGTGCTTACAGAACAGACAGTATCGGTAACCTAGTAAAGCAGGAGGACTGCTGCATTCATTAATCTGTTAAAATTCTACCATGATACAATTATAAAGAGTACATAGCAAATAAAGTTTGCAGCTCCTTCATGTATACTTTGGTGCAAAGATCTTCTGTCATGAGCTATGTCTTCCTGAAATGTTTACACAAAGAGTAGATTAACAACAGAAAAAGGATCAATAGGCTAATAAAATGTGGGAGGATAGTACAATGGACATAGTCACCTTTGAAAGGTTACCAGTGTTCCTCAAATTGGTCTTTTCAGTGAAATTCATATTCATTTACCCACATGACCTACTCTATTATCATCCCAAACAGTGCCACTTGAATGAGAATAGTATCCCTTCTGTTTATCTAAAGAAATATAAAGTTGGAGAAATTGGATGCTTGAGTTAATAAAATATTCCAAGTGTGGTAGTAAGTAAGATGGTTTGTTATTGCCCAGGCAATAGGAAGAACAATTCTTTCTACAATATATATGTGAATTCATCACAGCTTAATATCAGCATATTAGCTTTCTCAAAGCAATTCTGGAGATGGCCATACCAGGGAGGATTTGATCAGCAGACAGGATATTTTTCTCTAGACTCAATCATTAAAGTTAATCAGTGCTATGAACGGTTTGGAAAAATTCCCAAAAAACAAATTCTCATTGGAGATTCTTGGTGGTAAAATTAATAAGACTTATATCTGGGGAGAGAGCCAAACTTAATAGCCCTAGTTGTGATTTCTTAATCTCCTCACTTAAAGTTCTACCAGTACCTATTTTCTGGATTGCTAGTAAAGTTATTTCCTTTTACACTGTATAACAAGTATCAAATAGAAAAAGATCACAATATGTGAGAGAATGAGTTTGATGTTGTTTTTATGGAAACTGTTCTCATCCAACAAGTGCTCAAAGTAGCCCCCATTCATGTACTCTATATGACTTCAATAGGCTGCAATTTTCTATGACTGGTATTAGAGTAAAAACTGAATTCTCATTTGTTAACAAACAAATGAAGATGTTTTATCTTTCATGATTTTGCAGGCCTTTGCCTTCTCTAATTTGCTTATAATTTGTGTTCATCAGTGTAAGATGTTAGCTAGTTAAATTTTAAAATTGAATACACTGACTATAGAAAAGAAGTCTAACTGAGGGATGGATTCATTACCACTAACATTCATTTTAACAAAAACATGAAAATCATACAGCAAGTTTCCTTTGTTTTTTCCATGAAATGCTGCTTAGTTTCCCTAGCTTCAGGAAAATTACTCTTCCTTAAAGTTGGGCAGTGATAACTAGAATTTATATATAGTTTTATTGTGCACAAGGCTTTTTTTTTTTTTTTGCGGCACCAAGGATTGAACTCACGACCTTGCACTTGCCAGGCAGTCGCTTAGGCTGCTGAGCTAGATCCCTGGCCCTGGTGTTTTTGAGACAGGGTCTCACTATGCCATTCAGGCTGGCCTTGAGCTCACTGTGTAGCCCAGGCTGGTCTTGAACTCACAACGATCCACCTGCCTCAGCCTCCTGAGTGCTGGGATTACAGGCGTGAGCCACCATGCCCGGCTGGGCACAAGGCATTTTACATGGACCATTGCAATCCACCTCACTGCTATAATTCTCATTTGGTTTCCAAAATTTCAAAGGAACAATAAATTGTTGTCCTTTCATTTTCCAAAGGAAAAATGAGTCTCTGAAGATTTATTGATATTTAAATCCTATTTTCCACACTCACACATCTTACTTCATAATCTTTGTTAAGCATGTATTTAAAGTTTATCTTTTGTAATAAGACTTCTTTCCAGACTCTATTGAAAAATTTAAATGACCTTTTTAAATTAAAATGTGCTGGAATTTATAGCGATTTGTAAAATTTAGTGTAACAATCATTACATTGTGTTAGACACAAAGATCAACACACAAAAACTACTTTAGTAAAATGATTCTCTCTACCCAAGAGTGTGGCATATATAAACATCTATTCAGATTTTTTATGTTCCTTAACTCAACCAAGTAAATGTTTTGATAAGATATAACAGACTTAAGCAAGGCATCTCATAATATTTGCCTTATTTTGTTTCTGCAGTGATGAGGATTTACCCCAAGTCCTTCTACCTGCTAGTAATCTCTCTACCACTGAACTACTTCCCTAGCCCTCCTTCTACCTTGCAAGTGTGAAGAAGTTCTGTTTAAAATGTTACATTCCAAATAATCTTTACTGATGAATTAATATACCTTAAAATCATATTTATCAATTTTGCTGTATTTTATTCTAGTTATTTTTTTTGTTTCTACATGGACCATACTTCATTATTAATGAGTAAACATTGTAAGAAAACTGCACGTTTTCATTTCCATTAAAGTTTTCATGAGTTTTGTTCTGTGTTGTCATTGCATTGGTGAACAATTCCAGTAACTCTTTGATTCTCTTAACTTGGTATTAACTAAGAGATTCTGCATTTCATCATTAAGCATGAAAGTATTAATGAACTTTTAACTACATAACTTTAATTACCTTATTATCACTTCTTTCTACATGTATGTGTTTCTTCATACAAACATTTAATAAAGTAATATTTTAATTAATGCTCAGTCAGGAGAAAGACCACAGAGAAATTTGATCAGGGAATGTATAACATAAAGAATTGTTGACTATAACATGGATCTGGGAAAATGCGATATTGTTCAGAAAGAAGTAAATATGAGTTAACAGAATATAGAAATAGAAGACATGAGAATAGCCACTATTCTAAAGACCAAGATCCTACTCATCACACACACACACACACACACACACACACACACACAAATCCAAGGCTAAGAGAAATACCCAATAGAAGACACAGTAGCCATAGGTTGCCAACAAGTTAAGCAAACAGAAATGGCTAAAAATGCAATTTATGAGGTATGGGAGAAACAACATGGTTAATATCTAAGATTTTAAAAATGTATTACAGTAAAAGACATAGTACCATTAATCTTCCTCAAAATATTCTCCCTGTTACAAACATATTTAGCCCATCATTCTTTCTACTTTTTGAACCAGTTCTTGAAATACTTTTTAGTGAGTGTCTTTGGAATTGATTTTATGACTGCCTTGATGTGATGAACTGTGTTATTATGGACTGTTATGTTTCTCTTTTTTTATTATTTTGAGGAGAACAAAGCAAAACAAATCAAAACAAGATAAAACAGAACAAAGCAAATCAGAACAGAACAATGCAAGCAATATAGGGCTTCAAAACAAGACAACAGGAAATCAACAGTGGATACCATAGTGTCTCTTATTTTCTTTGAAATAGTTGTTCATACCTTCACACACAATAAATTCAAACAAAACAAAAAAGTATAAAACGAATCAGAACAAAAAACTGAAAGCATTACAGGCCTTCAAAACCAGACAACATGAAATCTACAATGGCTACCATAATGTCTCCTGTTTTCTTCAAAATATCTGTCCATACCTTCTAACATGTTTGAGTCAAATAATAGAAGAAAGACTAAAACCAATCAATTCAAAGAATAAAAGCATTACTGAAATTCAAAACCTGATGATAAGAAATCAGCAATGGCTATCAAAAGGTCTTGTTTTCTTCAAAGTAGCTGTTCATACCATCACACAATACAATCAGTTCTTGTAAACTCTTTTGGAGCAGTTCTAAGCATGCATAACCTATACATATACATCTATCCTCTCTGTGTTAGAATAACAAAACAAAACACAAGAAAAACAAGAAACAAATAGTGTTATTTTGTATAGTTATCTTCAAAAGAGTTACTCAGGTTACCAGATACAGACATGCAAAATTGATCTGATGTTATGAATGTTAACCATTTTGTACCAAGAACTAATAGAATTAATAGTATAATCATCTTAGCTATCTTAAGTATATATACAAATTTGTATCTTTTTTCTTTTCCTTTCCTTCTCTTCTCTTTTTCCCTATGAGTTATTTTTTCCCTTTGAGCCATTTCTTACCTTTTCACAATATTTACTGAAGATTTTGTATCTTATTTACTCTTTCAGTTTCTTATACTAGGGAGACAATATGGTATTTACACATGTGGGTTTGATTTATTTTGCTTATGAGTATGGTCTCAAGTCACATCCATTTACCTATAAAAGCCTCAGTCTGATCATTCTTTATAGCTGAGTAGTAGTCCATTATATAAAAATACCACATTTTTTTTTATCCATTCCTCAGTTGATGTGAATTAGGGTTGTTTCCAATATTTGGCTATTTCAAATTGTGCTGCTATAAACATAGGTACACATATATCACTGTGGTATTATGTTTTCAGTTCTTCTGGGAATATGCCCAGAAGTGGAAGAGGTGGATCAAATGGGACCTCCATTCCCAGCTTTTTAAGAAACCTCCAAACTGATTTCCACAGTGGTTGTACCAGTCTACACTCCCACCAACAGTGGAGAACAGTTTCTTTTTCCCTACAGCCTTGCCAGTGTGTGTTGTTGGTTGTTTTCTTGATCTTGGTCATTCTTTCTGGAGTGAGAGGGAATCTCAGTGTTGTTTTAATTTGCATTTCTCTAATGACCAATGATGTTGAACACTTTTTCATGTATTTTATTTGCCACTTGTATTTTTTCAGCTGAGAAGTGTGTATTCATCTCAGACGCCCATTTCTGGGTCTTTGGATTTCAGAGACCTGATTTTTTTTTTAATTTTTTACATGTTCTAGATAGAAGTCCTTTGTCTGAGGACAGTTGACTAAGAATTTTTCCAATTCATGGGTTTTCTTTTCACTCTGTTGGAAATTTCTTTCGACCTGCAAAACTTTTTAATAAGATGAGATCACAGTTGTTGATTCTGGGAAGTATTTCTCGTGAAGTTTGATTTTTGTTCATGAACTCTTTGCTTATCTCTGTGTCTTCAAGATTTCTACCTACTTTGCCTTCCAGTAGATTTAGTGTTTCTGTTTTAATATTTAGATCTTTGATCCATTTTGACTTTAGTTTAGCAAATGGTGATAGGCATGGGTCTAGTTTTAGTTTTCGGCATATGGAAAGCCAGTTTTTCCAGCACCATTTATTAAAGAGGCTATTTTTCTTCCAGTGAACACGTTTGGCCCCTTTGTCAAAGATAAGGTGGCTGAGTGTGTTTGTACTTGGGGTTGTATCTTCTAATCTATTCCATTGACCTTCAGGTCTGTTTTGATTACAACACCATGCTGATTTTATCACAGTAGCTTTGTAGTGTAACTTCAAGTCAGGGATTGAGATGTCTCTTGCCTTGCCTTTGTTTCCCAGAATTTCCACTGCTATTCTAGGTCACTTCTGGTTCCAGATGAATTTTAGGAATGATTTCTCTAGATCTGTGAGGTATGCTAATGGTATTTTAATGGGAATTGCATTAAATCTATATAACAATTTTGGGAGAATAGCCATTTTCACAATATTTGTTCTTCCTATCCATGAACAAGGAATGTCTTTCCATTTTTGAGATCCTCTTTGATTTCTTTTTTCAGAGTACTGTAATTTTCTCTTATAGATCTTTTACTTCCTTTGTTAGATCAACTCCTATGTGTTTCATTTTTTTGGATGTTATGAAGGATGTGGTTTCTCTCATTTCTCTCTCTGACTTTGTTGTTTGTGTACAGGAATGCTATTGATTTTTGAGTGTTGACTTTGTATCCAGCTACATTACTGAATTTGGTTATTACATCTAGAAGTCTGTCCATAGAGTTTTGGGGGTCTTCTACTTAGAGTATCATGTCACCTACAAATAGTTATAATTTAACTTCTTTCTTTCCTTTCCTTATTCTTTTTATTTTCTTCTCTTGTCTGTTTGGGGACACTGAGTGAGGCCCTACCAGGTTCTGTGTGAGGTCCCAAGGGTACACAGCTAGATGAAGTTTGCTCTTTGGGCCTTCAGCTCATGGCATGCAGACCACTGAAGCTGGCCCACTGGTTGGGTCACTGGCAGACACTATTATGTTTCTAACACTGCATTATTTTTTTCTATGTTTTAATTGTGATTTTCAGCATAATTTTTTTGTTTTACATGCACATGTCTTGTTTTAGTTTTCTATGTACTTAATATTTTTCTTTCATTGCAGCTATCACTCTGTATCATCAAATGCAACATCTGTAGGTTCAACAATGTGTGAATCAAACATATTTGAAAAGAAATTTTGTTTATACTTAGCATATGCATATATTTCATCATTATACTTTAAACAATACAATGTGCCTATTACTTGAAAACCATTTACATTTCACCAGGGATTCTAAGGCATTTAAGTGTGAAGTATATATGGGAGTGTATAAGCAAGCACATTGTCATTTTGCATAAGAGACTGGAGCATACATTGAATTTGGTGCCCACAAGTACTGGAACTAAACCCTTCCAGACAGCAAAGCATATTTGTATATACAGATGGTAGTGCACTTAAGAATGAAAATTTACAAATGAGATTGCTCTTGATAATACTTGAGATTTTCTTAATTACCTAACTGCAGGACCTGACACATAGTTCTTAGCCTCTTTACTAAGCATAGTTGTTTAAGAAAATATTATATTACTTCTTACCTTCATGCTTTTAAAAGTTTTTTCATTACTTGACTATATTTGCATGTTCTAAATATTCTGAAACTAGTTATTTCAACATTATTTACAAAATATTTTCATATATAAGAGTTTTGCAAATTTTACTGCAATTTTCAAACTTCAATTTTGGTAATGATTTCTTAATTCTTCAGTTCTAATTTTGAGATCGATGCTAATGTGTTTTTTAATTCATTGAATGAGAGTGAAATTTCCTTTCTAAATGATAGGATATTAATATTGTTATTTCATTAATGTATTATTTATTTTTTATTTTAAAACAAAAAAATGAAAATGATGCAGAATTTCAATACAAAAATGAAAAGAAATTAGCACTGGTAATGATATTGCATATCGTTACCTTCAAAGGAGTTGTTCAGATTACAAGATATAGGCATAAGAACATGATCAAACAGGGAGGAGCTAAAGATCGCAGAACAGTAAGCAGCAGAGTAAACAGTCTCTCTGAGAGAAACAGTTCCGATGCTGGAATATAACATCATGGAGAGGACAAGAAGGAAGCAAGTGGGTCCCCTGGACCAAGGAAAAATCTAAGATATGAATTGAAGCCCACAAAGGGAATAAAAAGAATTTAAATGAAGAAGAAGGTGGTGGCTGGCAGCACCTTAGCCTGGAGCCAGATTCATCCTGCCAGAAGAGCTGCTGAGCCTGGAGACATATGGTCGCAGTTGCAGTCATGGTTGTGGTTGCAGTCATGATTGCAGCTGTGCTTGACCCTAGAGGTCTCTGTGGAGAGGCACATGGGTGAAGGAGAGTGGCGGATGTGGAGATCTGTGCTGGCTGGTGGTGAGTGCTTGGAATTCCACCCCCCCCAGCCCCACGGAAGAGAGTGATCGGCCGGGCTCCATCTTGGAGTCAGGCAGGTTACCCTGTGGGCCAAGACTGCTAACCACTTCTGGCATCAGCACCAGTTTGTGGGTGGACCCATGGAAGCTCATTGTACCAACATCCAATTCCATGTGCATTTCAGGCAATATCGCG
>RJWT010001476.1:0-48063 GCA_004365215.1 Cuniculus paca
AGAGAGAGAGATAAATTAATCTCACAAAATTTACCAATGATCAATTCAAAATGGAAAAATTACTTCAATATGGTATCTGTAATAATTAAATTCTTAGAAGAAAACATGTAGTGAAGAATCTACAATATTGGACTGGACCAAATTGCTTTGATAAAGGACCAAAACGACAGGCAAAAAAGCAAAAATAGGCAACCTGAGTTACATCAAGTTATAGTAAAAGGTCATGTGCAACTGAGAGTGCAACAGAGAAAAATGGACAACCTATAGATTAGGATATCTCAGAAGAGTCTAATTCCAAAGTTTATTGGTGACAAACCCAGTAGCAAAAAATTAAATTATCCAATTTAAAAATAAGCAAATAATTTGAGCATACATTTTTCAAAAGAAGATAATTGACTATATATGCAAAATGTTCAACATCTCTAAATGTTAGGAAAATGTAAAGTGAAACCACAGTAAGATAACACTTCTTACCATTATGACAACTGTTGTGAAGGACATGTAGTATAGGAAACAATTTTATTCTATTGATGGTTATAAAAATAAGTATAGCTATTTTGGAAAATAATATAAAATTCCTCAAGAAAAATAAAGTTTCTCTGTGACTCAGAAAATTCAACTTCAGGTTTATAGAAAAAGGAAATAAAATTTCTATGTGAAGGAAATGTCTGAATCTAATTGTTTACTTAATTATCATTCATGATAACCAAGATATAGATCCAGCCTACATTTTCATCAATGAGCAAATAGATGCAATATGACATATGTGATGGAATACTGCAATGGAAGGTTTTATAAAGATGGAAACCATTATTTTCAACAACCTGAATTGGCCTGAACACATTATGTTAAAGGAAATAAATCAGACAGAGAAAGACATGTACTGCATAATCTCATTTATATGTGTAATCTAGGAAAAGACAAATTCACAGAAGCAAGGAATAGAGTAGTAATTATCAGAGGCTAGGAAAAGGGAAGAAGGGGAGAAAGAAAGATGTGGCTCAAATGATACACATTTTTATTGAGACTAGAGAAATAAATAATCATCTACTTTTATTCTATCATGACCATAGTTAATGCATTTTGTATTTTAAACGGTATTCTTTTTGTCAATACTGAGAATTGAACTCAGGACCTTGTACTTGCCAGGTGGGCACTTATGCCACTGAGCTATATCCCCAGCTTTAATGTATTCCATATTTTAAAATCATTAAAATGTATTTTGAATATTCTCTTCACAAAAATTATAGATTGGTGAGGTGAGATGTAATTAGTTTCCTTGAATATATCTAAATGTATATAAGGATGAGAACATCAGATTGTATCACATAAATATCCACAATTATTTGTCACCTAAAATTGAAAAGAAAAGATAGATTAAATTTTGAAATGTGCCAGGAGGATTATGAGAGTATAACTTTATTCAATACTATCACATATAACAATTCTCATTCACTAAAATTAACAAATGGTATTCTTCCATATTATAGGTACATCATTTGTAATGCCTCAAATGTTCTCTCTGTTGAAGAGCATCAGTTGCCTTTAAAAGACATATAACTATGATCTGAATAAATAATGTATTGACAACTGCATCTCATAATAAAGTTGAAAATCTTTCTCCATTGCTCCATTAGTGACAAGACCACTTGCTTTCTTGATTAGGTTGAGATGTGTCAAGATGTTCACTCTCTAGTCATCAATTACATGCATTCTGTTAGCAGTTCACAACTCCAGAATCACACACGAAGATAGGAACATCTTGATTCAGTGATAATTAGCTGCCGTTGCTGGAAGTTTTTCCTAGTTAATGCTATCACATCATGCTTAAATACTTGATTATATTCTATAGAGTATGTTTTACTTAACGTCAATGAGTACATCATTTGTTTATTGTTACTTCTACACATAAGGCTTTAGCATCTCACAATTTAAATATAACCTTAATGTGTAAAATTCATATCAATCTAAACATATATCACATAACACAAGAGTTAACATGACTTAAGCAATTAGTCATTAAAGTCAGCTACATGAAATATCCCTATATATTGATTTTGTATTGAAAATATTACTTATTAAAAATAATGTTCAGTTTGTGCACTCAGGTATGGTGTCAAGTCAGCAGTTACATAGTTTTCGCTCATGTATGTTAACATAATACTTCAATTTTTTTTTTCTTTTGGTACCAAGAACTGAACTCAGGACCTTGTGATTGCCATGCAGACACTATGCAACTATACTATATCCCCAGCCCAATACATGAATGTTTTTAAATTTTAAATTAGAAACTTTATGTTTAAACTTGAGATTTTTTTGTATAGAGCTATTAAAAATTGATACCGGTGAGCTTATGCGCATCCATATGAGAAGGTATGACTATTCCGATATCAACAATCTAGTCCACGGTCCATAAGTCCATAGTTGCTGAAGACTCATGGTGGTGAAGCAAGAAAACATTATCACTTTAATATCAATATCTCATCTCCATTTTTAACTTTCATGACTTCCTGATCAGATTTAGATATTCATTGGTTACTCCTCATATCAAAGCAGCAGTAAACAAAATTGTTAGTTCTCCCAATGTCAAATCTGAGTGAAAGTATACTTCGTAAAGCCAAGAAAGTTTTCAATCATTTTTAATGTCATACATTTTTATGCTATGCATGTCCAATAAAATTAGGTATGAATGAACTTGTTTTCTAAAATTTCCTTGTGTAATTATCTCAACAGCACATGGAAGCATGTAAGGGTCCTCTCAGTGACACCAGAAATTGGAATATTAGTTTATATTTTTTCAAGAATGAGAACATTTTCCAAATTGCTAGCATCATAGGAGTCCTACTCATAGCGTTATTGCATAGATACAAAATGTCACGTGTTTAAAATGAGTCTATTTGCTGCTTAAATGAAGCAGTTCATTCTTAGATATTGATGCCAATTTATATTTGATAGGAGCTATATTAATGCAACTATATTAAAAACTGTTCATCCAAATTCTGTTATTCAAATGCATAAAACAAAACCAGTATTTATCAGATAACTCAGCAATTAATTTCATGAATATTTATCCAAAAGAAAGAAAACTACATATTGTCAAATAAAACAATCACAAGTTTATAACAAAGCTATTAGAGTAGCCAAGTCTAGTGCTAATCCAGTCAAAGGGAGAGTAAACAATTAATTGTATTAGACCCACTAAAAATGATGTGACTCAGCATTGTAATGTAATGAACTACTGATCCATTTAACACCATTTTTTACCATGTTACACAAAGTGAAAAAAGCCAAGTACAGAACGTATATACTGTTAAATTTCATTTGTAAAACATTGTAGGAGAAAATTGATCTAGATTCTCAGAAAACATGTCAATCATAACTTGGAAGTATAAAAATAGCATATGGAAACTGGAGGATCATAAAAGTGTTTTCTATTGCATTGGTGAATATCTGAGTATATTCATTTCTCTAAGATCATTAAGATGCAGACTTTTAAAAGTAAAGTACATTTCAATATTGTTAACTGACAAAAATTTAGAAATTCAAATTTAAAAGTTATGCATTGTTTGTTATGAATGCTTTCTTTTATCATAACTTTGCACATGTAATTTCACTTTCATTGAGTGATTCTTAGTAGTGTAAAGTTACTCTTGAAAGTTTTTAAAATTTTATTTTCCATGTAAGCTATGTCATACAAGTGATGTTTTAAGATAGGAAGGAATAAAAATGTTCAAATTAGTGCCTATTTTCAATATGCACAGTTGAATGATAATAATGTATTAATAAGTGAAACCTATTCTTTTCCTTTTTGTGTTGGGGGTCAGGGAGACTCACACCCAGGGCCTTGTGCATGCAAGGCAAGAGAACTACCGCTGAGCTACATCCCTAGCCCATCCTATTATTTTCTTAATACAATTATAGGGAGATCGGCTCTAGCAACTTATCCTATAGTCTTTTTGATATTTTTAGTTTACAATAATTAATTTAACTGCTATAAATTATTGACAAAATTTGCTACCTATACAGTATGATTTCAGTAACGCTCAGTATTTTTTAATTTTTTAATTAAAATTTTTTCAATGTTTATCACATTTCATCCTAATGAGAAAGTCTGTATGTTACCTTAGTCAATCAGTCAGTATTTCTAGATCTGTAACAAATTGTCTTATAACAATTGTGTTAAATTTGTTACTCCTTTCCAATAACACATAAAACATGAAAATAGTTTCTCAGAATTGCTATAAAACATAATCTCTGTTATAGATTAAATAAGGATGAAACAAAAAGGAAACATTTAACATTTCCATGTAAGATTTTTCTTTTTTATGGTATAATATATCCTTTTAGACATATATCTCCTATTTGAGTACATTGGGTAAATTATATTGGGAATATTATGGTACACAAGTCAGAAATTCACAGTAACTTAAAATAATTTCTCATTATATCCACACATATCTCTAGGAACAAATGCAAGTAATGCAGAAATGAGATAATGCAAATTCCAATTTTCTTGTCCTATTTATTTCATGTAAACTGTCTAAATGGAAAATTATTTCAAATAATAATATCGCATTATAATTTCTAAATAATGAACCCACGACTTAGCTCAATACTAAAACTTTCTAAGTGCCTCTGTACCCTGATCCTTTTCTTCTTCCTTACAGTGATGGTCAATTTCTCACTTACCCACCAATTACCACCTACATGCTCCTACGACCCAAAAATTTCAGAGTATGTCATGTCGTGTAGTCAGTGTTAGATAATTTATAAATTAAAGCAAGATATGCATTATAATAATGTTCTTTTCTGTATTGTATGAGGTGTTAGACAGTTTAGGTGTACCAATGCTGTATATTCAGTCATGGGCACACATTAGCACCATTTGTACACATAAAACTCAAAACGCAAAGTTTAGACCATTTTCCTTCTTAAATAAGAAACCAGCTGTTAACTTCTGACAATCTCAGCACAATGTTTTATAAAACACTCCTTCTTGATTAATTCTTAAGTAATCAGTCGGAAAGCAATATAAAAGTACATTTGGAATGGGAAATGTATCACAGATATAACTTAAATTCTCTAAAGTATTTAATCATTAAACCATAAAAAAAATGCTAGTGAAAACCAGCAATCACTAACCAATGGGCAATGTTTAAAAACAGGCAAAACAGTTTAACTTTTTTTGTGAGCGCTCTATACAAAAGGACTACAAATACCTGTTTTACTGATCTGTATCTAACAGCCTGCATTTAGTACAAGTACAAAATAACAATAATTAAGATGAAAACCTAATATTTACCACAGGTTTTTTTTATCATTACATGAATTTAAGTGAACTAATACAACAAAAAGAATACTTAAACGAAAACAATATGTATAGTAGTTATATGTAATTTTCTGCCCCTTTTAGATCAAAAGAAGGAATGGAAGAATATTTGTTATTCCTATTAGAAGGAGGAACTCGTTTATTTCTGTGAGTGGTTGACTTCAGGGTAAGTTACAATTTAAAATTTCCTACTGGGTTAATAGCAGGTACCTAAAGTTCAGAAAAGTAGCAGTAATTACTTCTTTCAAAAGCAGACATTAATTGAGAATATCATGTGGTTCAGCATTACGCATATCCTGTTCTTTTTCTTGTGGCTTAAAATACATTAAAGTTAATGTGTGTTCCAAAAAACATCCAAACACATTGTTACAACCCAATTAAGTTATTTTCCTATTTCAAATATATATGTTTGAAAGAAGGAAGGAATATATATATTTGAATTTCATATATATATATATATATATATACACACAAACATATTTGAAATTCTTTTTGAAAATGCATTAGACCATTACTAACATAATACACAGTGGTCAGTTCTCAATATCTCTTCTCATGAATGTATCAAGGATGTAAATGAGTTTTCAGGATTGAACTAGCCTGAGTGTAACAAGGAAGCTAGTTTGTTTATTCAGCCGTCAGCTAAGGAATTATTTAAATTCTCACATGTCTACTGCTTCCAGGTTTTTTAATCATCAAATACTTCATAAGTATAGTTTTCCAGGGTGATCTGTGCTTCACTCTGTTGACATTCTAGTAAATTCTATATTAGTTTATTTTCTACCCTTCTTTGAAAATCTGCATGGCTGGCTTCTCAGGTTTTTGTTTTTAACGTTGTGATTTTTGCTTCTGTATTCACCTTGATCATTTTCATTGTCTGTAACTCTGCTCTCCTAACACTACAGCTTTCTGTTTGTCTTTCCTTAATTACTACACATTACTGGCGCTAATCCTTTTCTTCCTCACTTCTGTTTAATTCTGATGCACATACAACAAATTTAACATTGTTTTAAGTAATCATCATATAACAGTCATCTGAATGTTTTGTTTCTTCCTACCAACTTTTCATTTATCACAAGACTCTGGTGAATGCAGAGTGAAAGAGAAGACAGAAGATCACTATAGCAGTAAGAGCCATGTTTTGCCATGGTTTTACCCTCAGCCCGTAACCTTTTTTAAAGGTCTTAGTTATTTTATTTATTTATTTTTGAATTTTTTTTGGTATCAGCAATTGAATTCAGGACCTCATGCTTGCCAGGCAGGAGCTGCACTGCTCAGCTATATCCCCAGCCCAAGCCATGGTTTTAAAAGAAACTTAAATGCCTGTTCCCTTTCTCCTTGAAAATTTAATTTCTTTCTGTGGCTCCTAGGTTTCTCAAGTGAGTATAACTCTGTTCTTTTCTAGCTTTTGACATAATCTGCACAAGATGGGTTAACATTCCCTGATCGTGACAACTTGACGAAATTTTTCTCTAGGTAATAAGCTCTCAAATTCCCTTTCCTTATGATATGTAGTCAATTAAATAACTCCATATCATAAATATCTTTTTGTTCTTTTAGCTATAAATCTCTTCACTTTAACAGGCCAGAAATCTCTTTTTCAAGACTCCATGGGCCACCCACATCTCCCAATCTCTGCAGAGGAAGACTACTCATTTTGACAAGTACTTATCTGCAAAGTGTCCCAAGCTGTTCAGTTCTCCCCCATGTTTCCTTGTGCTGATCCTGAAGAGAACAAAGCATTATTTACAGATATAACAAGGAATAGGGAGCTGGGAAGGGAAGCCACCTACAGTCTAAACTAATTGTTTCAGTCAAGCTTCTTGATTACAAAATAACTGAAAACCCTCTATCAAATTTAAGTGGCAAAGGGATTCATTGATGATGAATTCTTTCATTAAATGATTCATTCACGATGGGAGGAACAGAGAAAAAAAATACACATTTTCCGCTTTGTAAGTGCCTCATCAGAAGCTCAAGGAAGAGCTTGCCTGGGAAGAAACTCCCTGTGCTAGCATGAAGCGAAAAACAAATCCCCTGATGAGCCTGCAGGAGCCAGCACCTCCAGGCAGACATGTCCTGTCACCTGCCAACCGTTAGGAATCCTTGCTGCTGCCACCTCTGTAAGCTGGCACCACTTCACTCTCCACACTGCAGACAATGGGAATTGAAAAACAAAAGTGGAGTTCAACACTGATTTTCTTACCTTGTGTTTGTTTGTTTATTTGTCTGTTTGGATAAAACTTGCAAGTAGTCATATCTGAGTAACAGGGCACCTCGGTCTAGCTATAAAAGGAGCTGTAGGTATGTATTGATTCTTTTACCAGGGTGATACAATTAATAAGAATTTCCCCATGTATAGAATAGCAACTCAAATAGCATCCTTTGCAATCATTTACATTAAAATTCTAATAACATCCATTAATCAATAGAAGAATAAAACTTCATGTCACATAGGTAAAGATAAATTTTCTTGTGAAGATAGTTGCTAGCTGACAATATTTGAACACATTTTTTAAATTCAATTTTCAATCTTTATCCTTTATAATCTTTACTAATAAGATGTATCTAGCAGGAGAAATTTGGAAATTAAAGAAATAGCAAGTAAAATTGCCTCATGTCCTAAGTTAATATTTTATATTTTAAAATTTGTATCTTGTCACAGTATAAGAAACTCATTTTTTACAATTCATTCTACTTTTTATTTTTAAAACTAATTTTCTATATTTTAATCATGATACGTATTGTGTTATTTCCCTGTAAATTTCCTTTTTTAAAATTTAAGGTTTGTGGAGAATTATATTTCTCTATTTTGTTCAGTGTTGCTTGCAAAGAGCTTATGTAGTGAGTGTTATATCATAAAATGTACATATGAATCAATGAAGGAGACTTTTTTAAGAAGCAGGAAAGTTGGTTTCTTTCAACTTATTTTATTACATCTTCTCCATCTTCAAGTCATTAAATAGCATCAATACATAGTTGGTTGCTATTGTTATTTTTCTTTTTTTATATTTATATATACATTTATTATTATTATTATTTATATACTGGTCAGTAGATATCTTAGTTTGGGCTGCTTTTAAGAATACCACAGACATGGTGCTAGAAACAATGGTATTTTATTTCTAATGAGAGGGATTAGACATCTGATACCAGTGATCTAATAAAGTCAGGTTCTTGTGCAGTCTTTCTTCCAGGCACTAGTCTGCTGACTTCTTTTCCTGCAAACAGGAAAAATGGTGCAGGAGGGCACTCTAAACTCTTTCAGCGATGCGTATTCCACTCATAAGGATTTCACACTCATGAGCTAATGACCTCCAAAAGCTACATACGTATTTAAATACCATTGCATTTTTGCAATATATGAATTTGAAGGAACAAAATATTCAGTCAATTAAAGTTGGACTTGGAATGATTAAAACATAACTATATCCATATTATGACTGACAAGTTTCATTTTATTTTTGTTGCAATACATACAAAAACAAGGGGATAGATCTCTTGCAAATGGAAAGGGGTCCGGGAGACTGAGTAGTAGGGGGAAGTGGAGAGCAGTAAGTAGAATTTAGATGTGCAAGGTAAAGGAATCTAATAACTTTAGTGAATGTAAACATTATATGCCATGAACATGAGCTCAGAATAATAATAAGAATGAAATGGTGAAAGTGGACTTAGTGGTGGAGGGAGAGAAGAGGTTGGGAAGGAGAAAGGGATTAAAAGAACAAATAAACAGCATCATGTATATGTATCTACTCCTCAGAATAAATGTAAATATCATGTACTGCAAACATGTACTAACAAAAGAATATCATATATAATATTTTATATAAAGAACATTATATATACATATTACTTTATGGTGTGGTGCTCTACAATTCTTTTTCTTATTCTAAGGGTCTACTTAGTGTAATATCAAGCACTGTGAACATACAGAAACAGAGACCTAACTTTAATGAGAATATGTTATACTCCAGCATAAACGTTTTATATTATTTATATTTACAATTAACTTTAAAATTAATGATACTATTCTAATTTCATGGTTTAATACCATATCATCCAAGCTTTATTTGGATGTCATATACTATCCAACCTTTATTTTGTATGTGGCTTGTCAGTACCTTTCTACAACGCAGATCTTAGAAGAAAATACAGGTATCTCCCTAAAATCTTATCTGCATATGGGCATATGTCTGATGAAATTATAAAATAAACAATTCAAATATCACAGGTAATTTTTTTTAATTTCTTGGATTTTTTTTCTAAGTCTTCTTGAACCTCTGTTTACATGATCATAAATCATAGATATTCATCTCCAAAAGCAAATATTCCTATTGCTGCTGTAACAAATTTTCTCAAACTTGGTCGTTTAAAACAACATGACATTATTATCTCACAATTATGTAATTAAGAAGTCAAAACTGGGTTTTGGGGAACCAAAATTAATTTTTCAGCATGGTCATCTTCCTCTGCATGCTCTAGAGAAAATTCTGTTTACTTGCATCTTGTACATTCTCAGGAGCTACCCACACACTTTTGCCATTATGTCTTTTTGTTGTGTTATCTTCTGTCCTCAAAGTTAGCAACAGCTGTTATCTTTCACACTTCACAATAGTATGACTTTGGCTCTTTTTTACCTCCCACTTTCACTTTTAAGGACTCATGCAGATGCCTTGGACCTCCCTAAATAATTGAGGGTAATGTCCCCATCTGAAAATCCATATCATAATCATATTGGTAAAATTCTTTTTGTCATGTGAATAACACATTTATACATCCAATGAAATCTTACGTAGAAATTTTGTCGAAGCATTATTCTGTGAGTGTGTGCATATATAAAATATTTTAAAAATATGAATATGTAAATTAGATGCATTTATGAACTACAATCTTAGTGTGTATAATCTAATTATTTAATGTGAAACATTTAAAAATAAGCAATTATTGAATACACAAAGTGCTATTTAATAAAAGAACATTCTATCACAATTGATGTTCTAGTCTCGAAAGAAACATTCATTTCATTTGTGTAATGAGAATAATTAAAGGGATATTATATTTAAAATGCCATCAGGGTTGAATATTAATATTAAATACATTCAAGTTATAAATACTGACCTGAAAATAACTGTTATACAGTTTTACATATCCCCTTTACTAATACATAATTCTACTACATTTTTAAAAGAAGAAACCATCAGACCATCCATCAAACTATTGAGTATAAACATTCTATATTGCCTATTGTTATGGCTTGTGTTTAGATGTTACCCCAAAGCCTCATGCAGTCAGAGGTGAAGGTTTTTCAGAGGTGACCAGATCCAGAATGTGAGACGCTGGAATTGATTCATGGTGCAATGCTAGGATCCAGGGCATTAGGATTAAAGGTGTGACTGCCACCTGCCCTAATACCCTACATAAGATATAAGGAATAGACGGAGCTGTGGTCATCCATTATTGCTTTTGTTCTGCTACCTTCTGCCCACCTTGAACTGTTTCTTTTCTTTGATGCCCCTCTGCCATGCTACCTTGCCTTGGAGCCAGTCATTTATGGACTAAAACTTCTACAAACTCTGAGCTAAATAAACATTTTTGCCTTTAACTTTGGGTGTCAGATATTTTGTCTCAGCAATGAGAAAAGTAACTAGGACACCTATATATCTGTTTTCTTTCCTTGGAGCACATCAAAGTGCAGATGTACAATATTCTCTGTTATTAAAATTTACCCTAATCTATATATTACATTTTATTAAATTTTCCCAATACCTTTATGTATTGCTACTCTCCTTGACAAGAAAATAAGTGTGAAAATTAGTAATCCAGTTCATTTTCATATCATAACACCAATAAAAATTCTCATGATTGTGTTGCATCCACATGGTCAGTTGCATACTGAACTAAGGGAAATTTTTACATTTCCAAACCTATGCAGGTGAATAACTTTAGGTCTCAAATGAGGAAAAAATTACCAATTTAAAACTCTATGCACAAAAGGAGTCATTTAACTAACCTTCAAATAAAACAATAGTAAATTATATATCACATGCAAAATTACCCAATTTGCATATGTAATTACACGTTTTCATGCATCATTAGGTGTAACTTTTGAAATTTAGCCTCAGAACTTGATTTTCTATTTTGACCAAGAGTAGATAAATATATAAAATTTATGCTAATGCATTCATGCCTTCTCTTTCCTTTGAAAATGCTACTTCTTATCTATTATTATCTTTTTAATGAAAAGAAATTAATTCATCTTAATTTTTCTAATTTTGTAATTTTTTTCTGCCTTTTTATTTCAAGTATGCTTTGACTTCTTCCATTTTTGGTGCTGACCCATGTAGGAAATTTTATTACTAAATTTGATAAATAGTCTTGACTGAAAAATTCTAGAAAAGCCATAAATTCAATTTACTTTCATTTAAAATACTGACTCAAATATGATTGCATTTTTTTGACTGAACAAGTTTTAAATACATATTAGTACTTAAATTCCTTTCACAGATATTCTAATTTGATTAGTCTGAGAAATTGCATCATCACTCTAGCATTTAAAAGCTTTCCAGGTGCTTCTAGTATATTGTCCAGCTATAGACTCATTTTAGGAAGTTCCTTCTATCCTCAAATCCTAAAAAATTTTCTGTATTCTTTCTGTGCCAAGTTTGTGGTTGTTTCCAACAATTCACTCTAATTCTCAAAATGTTTCTGTAAAGTAAATCTTACAATACCTAATTTGCAAAAGAAGTATCGAAAAAAGCATGAGTCATTAATATGCATGTCGAACAACTGTCCCCAATTATTTCAATTTATATAAACAAAAATGCAAATTTTTGATATTTCTAGCTTTGGGAATACACCATTTCAGCCAAATTTCACATAAAATTCAAATATCCAAATATGAAATAGTGCTAAAAAGTACATTAAATTTTAGGAGATGTTAGTTGGTTTAAATATAATTAAGCACAAATAAAACACACTGTCTCTTGTTCTCTCTATTGTCTACTGTAAGACATAAGATCCAAAATGTACACTACATGCTGTGAAAATGAAAAAGGAAGAAAGTGCTCAAAAGCAAAGAACAACTGGGATAGGGGAAAGCAGAAAAGAAAGAAGGCAGTATATGTATATATGCATACATACATGTATTTATGTATGTGTGTATATATATATATACACAAGTTAGATAACTATACTACTAATCTCTGTTAGTTCATCAAAATGAATGGTTTGTGGTTTCATTTGTTTCATGCCTAAATTTTGTAATCTGAACAATTACTTTTAAGATAACAATATGCAATATACTAACTAGTGTTAATTTTCTATTTTTTTTGAAATTCTGTATCTTTTTTATCCTTTTATTTTTTTTTGTTTTTAAAATAAAAAATTGTGAAAAATTCATTTCTCTTCTTCAGCTATGCTTTTCCATATATTTCATAATTTCTAATTTGTTTAGAATGTTTCATGCAAAAATATAACCCTAGTTTTATTTCTTCAGTTTTTATTGAATATAAGAGAACATTTTATTTTATTTTCTTTATTTTTATAAAATTATTTGGTGTGTACTTGAAAAACTATACTTCTGAAAAATAATAGATTTTTACTTGTAAAATTGGCTACAATTTGCTAAATTTCTGTACTGTCAAAATTCAAAATGTTTGCTAAATTAATCATATTATATGTATTTCATGAGAAACTGAATAGTCATTTTCTAAAACCTTATAACTGATGAATCCCCAAAACAAATCACAATTATTGATAAATCCAGTAAAAAGTGTAGAATCCGTGGGCTGCAATTAGCAGTAAATTTTTGTACCTGGCCTTGACACTGTGTTCTGTCTTTCTAACTCATATATTTGCCTTTTCTCCCCCCAGAGTGTATCATTTCCCCAAATTGATAGAGACTGTTTTGGTTATTTGTCTTTTCTAAATAAAATATGTAGAATATTCAAAACCAAATTAATTTAAATACAGCTAATCTTTATTTAGCACTGTGTACAACGTTGGATGTTGGCTACTTCTTAAATTCACTCACCCACTGCATAAAAGATTTTTCTCATTTTACTCTCATTTTTCTCCACTTCATAAAAGTGGAGTCTCTATTTTAAAGAAGTGTGACTTTGTCTTTTTCAAAAACTAGTAATGGATATTGATTAAAAAGAAAGAATGAGAAATCGCTAAAAATTAGATACTTACCAAATGCAATGGTGACATAATAATAAAATGAAAACTTATGTGACTTCAGGAGTAAATTAAAGTTCATAGCAGTCCAAGGTTTGCTGAAAGAAGTCTAAATAGGTATTTTTTACTACATGTTGTTTTAATCAGTGTGATATAATTTTAAGTTCCTGTGATTAATGAGTACATTCTCAGCTCTTAGGTGTTACCTATTTGTTCAGAAGCCATAGAAATACTCTGATTTAACTGGCTTAAACATACTTTTTGACTGACTTAATTAGCTTCTCTACAGTTGCTAATAACCATACAGCCTTTACTGTGAGCCATGTAATTATTTTGACATTAGTTCTCTCCCTGGGATATCTAATTCTTGATGTCATCATTTCTCCACTTCAATTTCTGGCTAGTAATTTTACAACTGTAATAAAACTACTACTGGAAGATGGGAATGTATTTTTGCCTTAAGATTTGGTGTGATAAATGTGTCTATTTTCCTTCTCATGCTAACAGCAACTATATTTTGTCTACTATTTTATAATTTACAAAACATAAGAAGAGAAAACTTGTTAAATACTTCTCAGACTGCTTAGTCAATGTTGATTCTATCAAAATAGGTGTGTTTGGACTTTTTTATTGTTTTTAGTTTGGTTCTGCTGATTTCCTCACATGAAATTATGAAGAAGATAGAATAGAATATATATAATATATATATATATATATGAAACATTTTATCAACTAAGAAAAATCTTAATTCTTGCAAATCTATACGTTTATGAATATATAAGAAAGGAAAATAAATAGGATAGAGGGAAAGAAAGAAAGAGAAAGAAAGAAAAGAAAGAAAGAAAGAAAAAAGATAAATGTTGGATATAATGTCAGATTGTGCATCAAAGATGTTTGTATTTATAGAAATATGTCAATCTTAAATTCATTGAATAAACGCTTTGTTATTTGGTCAATTATTGTAACCATACTCCTTATCTCTATCTCTCTCTATTCAACTTTGTCTTAGTGACATTTTTTTCATATGTGAGACAAAATACCTGACACTCAAAATTAAGAAAGGAAAGGTTTATCTGGCTCACGGTTTTTAGAGGCTTCAGTCTATTTCCAGGTGGTTCCAAGCAGGGGGGCACATGACGAAGGAGCTTAAAGATGAGAAATAGATCATGGCAAAAAAAGGAAGCAGCAAGCAACAAACAGGAAAGCCACAAGCCACTCTCTGTGCTCCTTATATCTTTCCAGGCTACCCAGCCTTAAGGTGAGCATTACTCTCTGAATTCTAGTATTGTGTTCTATATCCAGCCACCTCTGAAAAGCCCAACCAATGACTGCATGAGGCTTGGGGCGACATCTAGACACAAGAGCATGACAAGTTTATTTGGAAAAATCATACAAAGAAAGTATATTTCTTCTTTTTTAAAGTGCATTGGAGCAGCTCTTTAATATTCATAGGAAACACATTTTAAATACAAAACTACACTGCAGAATGCCTTCAAGCTTCTCAGTAATTTTTTATATCTTTATTCCTTTAATTACACTATATCTGTAATCAACTATCTCTATTGTCTTTTTTCTTCCAGCAACAAACACCACTGTCTCTGTCCTTCCTCTACATAACAACTTTTCTTAATTTTTATTAAAAAATTTAAAACACATTGAAAAGATCATCTAGTGAAATGTAACTTTCCTCTGTCATATAAGCATCCATATGGGAATTCTCAGTTCAAATCATCTTTCTGCCTATGGGTATATACAAGTCCTTCATGATTCTCTTTGTAATGTCCTGGCTAAATTATGGTTTCATTTTGTCCTACTCACAATAGAGGTACAACAATTTCCCTTTTCTGAGTGCATTCTACTTTTCTATCAGATCATTTTCATTGCTAAAATATGCACAGTTATTTCTTTCAGGTTACAAGATAAAAAGGGAGATAAAGAAAGGGAAGTAGAGGAGAATATAGAATTTGGAAGAGAAAGAGGAGAAGAAACAAGAGCAGGAAGAAATAGAGGAGGAGAAGGAAGGCACAGGAGAATAAAAGGAAAAGAAAATTACTTTGAATAATGATTCCTCAGATATATGTCAATTGTTGATTGACATAATATTTTGAGAGACATGAATTTATATTAAATCAGTTCTGGATTTTGTATGCTACTCTCCCAGGAATACAGCGGAATCAAATTTAGTACAGATGTTTGTATTTGGTGTTATATTAATAATTTAAAATCATGGAAGCCAGGCATAGTGGCACATCTCTGTAATCCAAATACTTGGGAAGCTGAGGCAGGAATATCACTGGAAGTTCAAGGCCAGCCTGGGCGTCGAGTTTGAGACCAGATTGCACTACAAAGTGAGATCATGACTCAACAAAATAGAACAAAGCAAAACAAAACGAAACAACTTAAGTTCCTTGATCTTATTTGCTTCATTATTTAGTAATAATTATATTTGTAACATTATAAATATAAACTTAAAAAGGCAATACATGAACTTGGATTTATTAAAGTGTTTTGCAATTTAAAAAATGTTCTTGGCTGAAATTCCTGAAAATATATTCCTCATCTTGTTTTTCACGTACAGTAACCACCACATTAAGTTCCTTTCAATAAATTATGGAAAGAATGTTTTTCTTTTTTGCATTTATGTAGAATGAATATGAATTTGACTTTTTAGATTGGGATATATTCTGCTATATAATGGAAGAAACAATATATTAGTTTTGAGAATATTGTCATTTATTCTTAGGTAAGCTCTGTGTCTTGGTTACTTTTCTCTCATTGCTAAGACAAAATACCTGCCGCCCAACGGAAGCAAGGAGAGGTTTATTTCTTACAGTTTTGGGGGTTTCAGTCCATATTCAGGAGGTTCCAAGGCAGGGTGGTGTGGCTGAGGGGCAGCCATTCATGGTGGCTCCAAGCAGCAAGAGCAAACGCATAAAAAGGGAAAAACACACCCCCAGTTCGACCTTACATTGTATGTCAGCTCCAGCCCTGGGTGGGTGCAGGACTCACGCCTCCAATCCCAGCACTACACAATGAATCAATCATAAACGCTACATTCAGCTGCTTCCATGACTACATAAGGCTTGGGAGGCCATCTATATACAAACCATAACACTCTGCATTAGATTTATCTGAGAACATACAGACACTTAATTTTAGGCTCTCACTTGTAGAATTTTCTTATTATTATTTCTTTATTATTATTTTCTCTTTTTTCAATGTTTTTACTTTTCTTTGTTAAATTTCTTGAGTTTTATTAAAATGCCAAAAATGTAGATAGCTGTTATATCACATAATGTTTTGATATGTTTATTTTGAATATAATAGCTGCATATCATCTTTGCTTTTTGAAGTGAGAGCATTTAACATCTTTTCTTGTAGAAAATTTAATGTAATAGAGAGTAATTAACATAACTGTGATGAATGTTAACTTTCCAGAATTATATTCATCCTACACAACTAAAACTTCATAAACTTTCAACTTTATTTTCCAATTTTCAAAATTGCAATTTTGTCCTCTGCTTCTGTAAGTTTCCTAGACCTCACAAATAAGTGAGATTATGTGATATTTATCCTTGTGTTTGGTTCATTTTATTTGACAAGTACTCCTTAGATTTATTCATACTGTTGCAAGTGACAGGATTTTTTCCTTTTCAGTTTGAATTTTATGCCACTGTGTATATGTACGTTTTCATGATCAACTCATCTGTTGAAAGACTTTGAAGTGTATTTCATGTCATAGGTATTGTTAATAATGCCTCAAAAAAACATAGATGTTCAAGTATTTTTTTGAAGAATTGATTTTATCACCTTTGTGTAACAAGTTTGTCTATCCACCAATATTTGCTACTTTTTGGCTTTTGATTAAAGTATTTCTAGCAGAGGTGGAGGGAAGAAACTCATTGTTACAATTTCCATTTCCCTAGTAATTGATGGTATTGAGCATTTTTCTGTTCATATATCTGTTGGCTATATGTTTGTCTTATCATGACGAAAGTCTATTTGGGTCCTCTTGTCCATTTTGTCTGGTTATCTGTTTTATTTTTGTAGAATTCTTAAATTTCTGGTGTATTTTTTAGAATTGACACCATATCAAATATTGATCTAGACAATTGCTGTTTTCAATGAGACCTCAAAAACACCAGAAAGAAAGTGAAAACAAACAGATAAGATTGCAACAAACTAAAGAGCTCTGTAAGGCAAAGGAATAAATCAACAGAGTAAAAAGTGTATATAATGGGAGAAATATTTCAAATCTATGTATATGAATTTTCTTAAAATGTGTCTTGCTCACTCCTTAAATTATATTGGACAAAGAGTTTTAAATTATAAAATGTAGCATTTTTTAAAAAGTAGATCCAAAGTATTTCACATTGATCTTTACCACATATTGGCTATGTTTATACACAGAGTACATGATAGTTAAAAACAGTAGAGATGATATGTTTGTTATCGATGTTGCTTATGAAAACTACTTTATTACTAGTAATAGAATAGTAAAATCATCCAACAAAAGTTTGTCAAATTAAGATGAAGTAATTACTAATAGAAATATTTTAATTTTCATATTTAAATATAAATAAATTGTCCTAAAGATAGCATTTAAACTAACATTGGGATAGTACATTTTCAAATTATAGGCATTGTAGCCACCTGTATTCTAACCATTTGACCATCATTTGTATTAATTTACTTGTTAATTTGTAAAATAAACCTAAATAAATTTCATTTTTTGACAATTAATGTAATCCAGGCACATTTACATGAACTGGTGATACACATTATATTCTAAAGAAATGATGATGGATTTTTCCATACAATTATAACCAGTGTTACCAATTTTAGGTATCATGTTTCATTGCTGTCATTATCCAACCTGATAAGTATTTGAAGCATATTAAACATGGCAAGTATTTGAATGAATAGCAAAATGATAAAAAAATCAATTTCCCCTAATAATAGAAACATTTAATTGAAAAGATAAAGATAGAGATGCATTCTTACATGCCTGCCACCATCAGGATGCTGGCTTCCCATGGGTAGCCAGCATGGGCTGTCAGAAACAGCCAGACATGCTCCTGTGCACCTGCCACCACTGGGACACTTGCTTCCCTCAGGTAACCAGCACAGGCTGGGATAAACAGTCAAACATGCCCCATGGGCACATAGGCCACCATGGAGAGGCTTGTTTCCAGTGGGCAGCTGGTGCAGGCTCGGAGAATCAGGTAGACACACCCTTGTGGGCCTACTGTAGCACTCCCATAGCTATCAGGGAAGCCTCAGTATAGCTGCAAAGGTCTGGAGAAGCCCACCCATGCCTCACTGCCTCCCCAGGAACCTGGATTCAGAGAATCTCAGGTACTTGGTCCATTCCCCTACACCATGTAGGGGCAGCCAACACAGGAAGTGCCAGGAGTCCCATAATCGGCTTGTCCAGAAGAACCCAGGAAAATGTCAAGATGAAGGAGCAAAAGGCAATCTCAGACCTCCGGCTCAAACAGAACAAGTCTGGGAGATATAGACATGGAATAAATTGGAAGTCACACACCTGAAATTTCTGAAAGGATAGCAACTGAAGTAAAGAAACAACTTCATGAGGCTGTAAAAGTAATCAAACCAGAAATAATATCTCAGGTAAAAGAAGATATCATAAACATACTGAAAGAATTTCTGAGCATATCTAAAGAAGACATCAATAAAAAGAGGAGCATGGGAAAATAATGGAAACCTTGAATGAACAATATAGGAAGAAATTACAATGCATGGAACAGATTCAGAAAGATATCCAGGAAATTTAAAACTTCACTGAAAGCTAGCAAAACCTGTTGAAAGAAACTAAGTATATACTTTCAGACCTTGAAGACAGTATTTCAGCCAGTGATTGTGAAAGGAAAAAGCCCTTAAAAATAATGAGGAATCAGGAAATAACAATTCAATGACTGCTAAATGACACAAAGAGAAATAATTTAAGACTGATAGATGACAGCAAAAAAGCAGGAGTCAACACAAATAACATAAAAAGACTACTTACATAAGTATAGCAAAAAACTTCCCAAACATGGGAAAAGGACCTGGCATATAGATAAGTGAGGCATATAGAATTCCAACTAACCATAACCAAAATAAATCTATACCTAGACATATAATAATCAAGGTCCCAGAAATTCAGCTCAAGAACAGAATATTAAAGGCTGTTAGAGAAAAGAAACTAATCACCTATAAAGGAAAACCCAAAAGAATCATGACAGACTGCTCAACACAAATCAAGTCAAGAAGAGCCTGGAGTGAAGTGTTTCATGAAAGAAAACAACTTTCAACCCAGATTGATGTACCTTTCAAAACTGTTTTTCAAAATTTATGGACAAATAAGTTACTTCCCTGAAGGAATTCATGACGACCAAACCAACCCTACAAAGAGTATTGAGGGATATTCAAGAGAGAGATAAAGATGACCATGGTTCCAGGAATAGCAGCAGAGGGAAATCACCAAGTAGGGTAGGCAACTGAATGGAGGGGAAAAGTGAAGGGCCAATGGCAGGAGGATAACATGGCAGAGATAAGCCAATTCATGCCAGTTGTAGCCATTATTGTAGATGGTCTCAATTCATAACTAAAAAGAAACACAAGCAGAGTGGGTCAAGAAACAGGATCCATCAATATGCTGTATACAAGAAACACATTTAACTCAAAAGGAAATTCATAGGCTGAAAATCGAAGGAGAAAAAACAATGTACCATGTGACAAGAAACCAGAAAAAAGCCAGGGAAGCTTGCTCCTCCACGGCAGAATGGTAAGAAAGATATGCTATTTTTATACAATAGAAACCTACTCAGCTATAAAGAAGGATAATCTCAAGATTCTTGTAGGTAAGTGGATGCAACTTGAGATTCTCATGGGTGAAAAGGTTTGGACTCACATCGGTGAGCATTGTGTTATCTCCCTAGCATAAAAAACAGAAGGCATTAGTGGAATCCAAAATGTACAAAAGATACTGTGAAATTGATGGGGGAGGAAACATATAAAAAGAGAAGGTGATAGCCATTGTTAATTTCCGATTATCTTGTTTAGAACTCCTGTATTATTTTCATTGTTTTGTTTGGTTTGGTTTTATTATGTTTTATAGTATTGAGAGCTATTTGAAGAAAATAAGAGTAATTATGGTAGCCATTGTTGATTCCCTATTATCTTGTTTTGAAGTTCTGTATCATTTTCATTGTACTGTTCTCATTGGATTTATTCAGTTTTATTTTGTTTGGTTTTATTCTTTATAAAAAAAAAAGAAAAAAAGGAAAGATAAAATAAATGAACAGGTACCAGGGATTTAGCTCAGTGGTATAAGCACCAGCCTGGCAAGTGCAAGGTCATAAGTTTGATCCCAGGTACCAAAAATAAATAATAAATAAATAAATACATATAAATGAACAATAAAATTACATTGGTTATATCCAACATACAATTACATATCATTGTCTTGAAATAATAAGTTTTGCACAACACAGAAGAAAAACTTTTGAAATCAAGCTTATTTTTCTAATTATTCATCTTTATTTGAAACTTGAAGATATAAGTCCAATAAATTTGAATATGTTGATAAGATTGAATATGATGGCAATGTGACATTTAAGCCAGAATAAACTTGTGAGGGCAAGGACAATTGTTTTGCTTCTACTTGTAGATACAAGTAAATCAATTCTTATAATAGTTGCTCAACCTACGTTTTATTCAGAAAAATATTAGGACCACTGACACTTTTCCATTATCACATATTGTTTAAGGCAATATCCTTTGGTGCCGTGCACTTGGGTACTGAGGTTTCTAGATTAACCCTCAATAATAATTTATGTGTTTGTCTCCCCTGTAAATGTGATGCAACTTGTGAATATGAGGAGATGCTACTCCTTAACAGTTTACACTATGTGAAAATGTCATTTTACTGATTCAGTACTGCTTGTTATGTGATTAACTTTAAAATAAAGTGGTTATCATAAGGTCCTAACGTAATCACTTCAGGCCTTGAAAAGCAGAAACTTTTCTCAAACTAGTGGCAGAAAGGAAATTAGAGAGATTGCAAGTAGGAAGAGAAGAGATTCAAGGCATCATTGCTGACTGAAAATGAAGAGGACCCTGTTATAAGGAGTATGGGTAGCCCATGCTTAAAATATATTCGCTCAGTAATTCTCACATATACAGTGCATTATGATACACATCAGTCAACATTACCTACAAGACATCTGAAATTTATTTTCCTTTTTAATTGAAATGTTTTATCCTTCACCCAAGATCTAGTTATACAGCAATACAAATTTAAAACAGCTGTTGATTCAACTCCTTTTAATTACACATAGGTACAGATAGAGCAATATATGTCAAATTGGTAACTTATGATTAAAATATGTATGTAGATGCAAAAGACAACATTATATGATTATAATACTTAATCAAATGCCTGAAGCATATTGGAAACTAAGTAAATTGACCTAATGAAAAAGATGCTGATATTTACTTTGCATGAGCCTTTATTTTCTCCCTTCCTTCCTTTTTATATATGTAAAAGAAAAACTTTTATCTAATGTACTTGTAAAATTGTGTTAAAGCTAAAAGTTACTTATCCTTCTCATCAATTCAAATAATATGTATCCTGTTAAATTTGTAAAATTAGGTTTTTAATGCTAACCAGAAAGTTCATTGTACTCCATAAAGAGACTCTTTTTAAATGGATAGTTCTTACAACAATAATACAAAGAATTTATGTTAATATTAAAATGCAACAATGGAAGAACATATCAGTGCATGCGACTATATAATTAAGAGCTTCATGTACATTAAATTCATTATCCTTACAGTCAATTTATTTTTGCTGTTAGAGCTTTGAAAAGAAAAAAGTCTTAGGCATATTATATAATGAAAGAAGTGGGTAGAATAGTTTAATAATTTGTACAAGACTGCAAGGTGTGAGGTTTTTAACTCTATTTCAGGTATACAGGACATATTTAACAGCAGTTGTCTATTCTATATCACATCTTATTCAACATTTCTTATCTCCATTGGCTCATTTTAAAATGGAAATACTAACTTGAAAATTTTTTTAAATGAAATTTTGCAGTATATGGAACTTTTAATCATCTTGGGAAATGCATGTATGTACATAATACAGATTGGTTGTATTTTATATCTCTTTCTTCTTCCCTTTCACATCCTTCCCTCTCCTTTCTCCATTCTTGTTCTCGTTATTAATCTCATGTTTTTGGCATATGTCATTGTCATTTGTTGAATTTATTAGGTTCCTTTACATGGCATATCTTTATTCTACTTATTTCCCCCTTTCATTCCCCCCCCCCACTGTCATTCATATTCTCTTGGACTCTTCCCATTTGCAAGAGATCCATTCTTTTGTCTCCTTCTATTCATCATGTATTGTGCTCTCTGTGCTTTGCCTTACTCAGTTAAGAGATAGTACATTTTATTTAATTTGTGTGTCTAATTTATTTCACTCAACATTATACTGTCAAGTTGCATTCATTTTGCTACAAATATACCAAATGTGTCCTTCTTTTGCAGATATTTTGAAGATCACTAATTTTTTTTTGCCACTTGTGCCTAGCAAAGTATTAGCACTATAAATAATTACCTGTATCAATGAAGAAAACCATTTGTAGTATGCTAAAGATTACAGTGATGATAATTTTATAAAACTAGTGCTAACACACTTGATAATAAACATTTTAAATATGAATGTTTATATACATAATCTTCTGTCAAACCCAGAAGATTATCCATTAAAATTTATATTTAGATTCAGGAACACAGACAGCCCAAAAACATTCAAATATTTTCATATTTTCCTTAGTGACACAGTTTGGCTGTATTTTGACACTAAACTTCCAAAACAGTCGAGCATGAACCATTTTTCCAGATTAACTTCAAGATTTCATACAGTGGGAAATGGTATTAAGGAAAAATATTTCAGTTTAAAAAGATAGCTTCATTCAGTATAGACATCGACAGTTCATGACTACAGCGCCCACTTTAACTAGGGGGAAAACCTTTTAGTGAACATGGTACAGAGCAGCTTAACAGAAAAACTCCTGGCCTTACTTATAAAATAGCAAGTTGTATTATAGCACATGATAAGAGTAGATTTTTCAATTAATCTTTCCTTAATTAGTATTTTCTATTTTGTACAAGGCAGAAATAGTAGTTTTAAGGATATTTTCATATTTCATTGTTCAGTTGTGTTGGTAATGCCAAACTATTATTTTGGGAAAAAATGTGGAATAATGCCACGTACTGGGTATTTTTCCTTAAAAAACATTATACCTTAAGATTTGTCATTATGTACCCAGCATGTTTCATAAATGAATTTGATATACATTTATGCCAAATCTTGAAGTTATTCCAATTGATTTTTTTCCCTACAGTTTTGAAATCTTTTCATTAATGTTCCTAGTTGCTAAGCAACACCCCCTCTTTCCTGGTTGTCATGGTGACTTTTGAATTAGGGAGGGCACAAAGCCATCTGTTTAAACCAACAATCCTCCTTTCTTTAAAGTGTGACTTGCTCTATGCATCCAGCACAAAGATGGAATATGTAAAATGTGACACAAGGTCTAGGTAGATATGCAGCTGAAACTCAAAAATGTTTTTGTTTTGTATTTTCTTTCTGAAATGTAATCATGTCTCAGAACGTAAAATCATTGTGCTGCCAAAACACTACATTCAAAAGAGATTGAAAACATATTCCAAATTTACAAAGAAAAAAAGACAGGAAAATAAAAGCAAATAAAGTTGTTCTGGGTATTTAAAAACATCAAATTTACTTTCCTTGATTCACTGTAGTCTTTACCCTCTTTAAATGTGCAACCTAAAATAACACTTTAAAAAAAAGTCAGAATATATAACTAGAACAAGAAACTTACTGAATTTCACAGAACCTCTACAAAATAAATGAACATACTGGTTTTAGGACTGTTCCAAATAAAAATTGGAATTTTTCTTTGGGTTTGTTTTTTGGTACAAAATCAATACTCTTTCCTGGACTTTAAATTTTGTTAGATTTAGAATATGTCTAGGAATGTAGACTTGTCTGAATGAAAAGTTTCACCAAGTATTACTTATCCATATGTAAACATGGGTAAATGCACTGTTATCCCAATTTGTTTAGTGATTTGTTTAGTGTCTCAAAATCTAAATAGAAAATGCAAATTTTCACTCTTGTAGAGTGATAGCATGCTTGGAATTTACCAAAGCATTTTCAGCCTAGGAAACATGAGTGATATCTTCCCTTCATAAAATTAGTCTTATTAAAGTATTTCCAAAATTATAGTACAATTTATTGTTATCTTTGTTCCTTACCTGTCGTTTCAATATTTCAGTATTACTTATTTCATTATTATTTATTTACTTAATTAATATATTTCTAACACATTTAACTCTATTGATTGAATTTCAACAGTCCTCTTCTGAGCACTTGCAAAACATCAGATACTAAACTGACTTGTTTCTGTGGATACAACAGAAAGAGCCTTTCCTGTAAAATAAATGCAGTATTGTTAAAAACAAACACTCCTGGGCTGGGGATTTAGCTCAGCAGTGTAAGCGCCTGCCTGGTAAGCACAAAGTCATGAGTTCAATCCCTGGTGCCAAAAACAAACAAGCAAACAAAAAAACACAATTAAATCCTCCTTAAATACTAATGCATAACTAAATGATTTGAGTATGTTTAGGTTTGTGTAAGAATAATGATATCTATTTTTCCTTGAGCACTATTTGTGAGAATGAGAAACTTCCCTTCACTACATAGTCTACAAATATGAAATGGAAAAGAAAATATATGAAGAGTTTTTGATCCAGTAAAGAGAAAAAGCAGAATAAAATGAGTAATTCTTCAAATGATGTAAACTGGCACTTGTCTGTGTCCCAAGCACTCTGGCAGGTTGCATCAAACAGAGCTCAGCTGAGGCGATTTAGAGACTTGTCTCAGTTATTATTTTGTTGGTGGTGGTGCTAAGACAAAACACCCAACACCCAAAATTAGAGAAGGGAAGGTTTATTTTTTATAGTTTTTGGAGATTTTAGTCTATATTTAGCTGGTTCCAAGGCAGGGTCGCGTGGCTGAGGGGCAGCCTGGCTCCAAACAGCAAGAGCAAACATAGCAAGAAAAGGGAAACAAGACTCGTTTTTGACCTTACATTGCCTGCTGGTTCCATCCCTGAGAGCTGCAGCACTCACACCACTAATCCCTGCACTAGACAATGAACCAATCACAAATGCTAGATTTAACCACCTCCAAGACTGCATGAGACTTGAGGGGCCACCTAAACACAAACCACAACAAGACTCAGCAAGGTCCTGCCTCCAGAATGAAAATTAATGAAGTGAATCTACCAAATCAAAACTAAGCAAAACAAAATAAAACAAAAGGTACAAATAATATTCATTCAAGAACAGATTATATGAGCAGCCCAATATTTATGAAAAAAAATTGAATTTTTTAACATAATTTTTTGTTTTCTTTGGTTTTACCTTGCCTTATTTTTCTTGTTTCTCAATGTAAAAGCTAAGAAAATTTGAGGTACTTTAAGTTTCTAAAATTTAATCATTAATACTGCTTTCATAACTCATAAACTATATATTGTATTTTCATATTCATTGAGTTTAAAGTGCAATTAATTTCACTCATTTAAACCATACTTTTGTTAATGTATTAATAAAAATGTTTAAAATATTTCCAATAATTTGAAGACTGTCCAAATGTATTCTGTCATTATCATTCTAATTTAGTTGTCATCAATTTAATTCCCTATCTTAGAGAAAAGGATTTTCATTATGATGTCGACTTTGGGGTTTGTCATGCATAATGTTTATTATGTTGAATGACATTCATTCTAAACCTCATTTTTTCCTTGTTTGTATTAGGAAATACATTCTATTCATTGCTTTTTCTACATCACATGGTTTTGTCTTCCTTCTGTTGATATGATATATTATCTTTATTGATTTTCATGTTATACCATCCTTGCATTCATGGGATAAATTGCAGTGGATCATGGATGGTACCTTCCTACACAGTGTTAAAGTCAATTGTGAGTACTTTCTTGAGAATTTTTGCATCTACATGCAATAGGAAATTGATTGGTAGTGTTTCCTTTTTTAATGGGATCCTTGTCTGGTTTCTGTATCTGACTAATGCTGCTCTTGTAGAATGCCTTTGAGATAGTTCCTTTCTTTTAACATTTTAGAATATTTTCAGAGGAACATACATCAGTTTCTGTAGGTTGTATAGATTCAGATATGTATCCATATCTTCTCTCATGCCATATAGTTGTTGTTTTGCTAAGGCAAAATACCTGACAACCAAAATTAGGGAAGGAAAGTTTTATTCAACTCATAGTTTGTTGAGTTTTCAGTTGAAAATCAGCTGACTACAAAGCAGGGCTGTGGGGCAGAGGGCAACAGTTCATGACAACAGAAGACAGCAAAGGCAACAAGAGCAAAAAGGGAGGAGCAGGAGAAAAGACTCTTTTGGTCCCATATAATGTGTGTAGGCCACACCCACCCTGTAAGTGTACCCCTCACACTCCGAATCCCAGTATTGTACCATGAATCAGTCATAAATTCTATAAGCCTGCTCCCAGGACTGCATGAGGCTTTCAGGGGATAACCAGGCACAAATAACAGCTGTTCATAATCACCTGTAATGATATTTTGTATTTTGTTGTGTAAGTTTTAATTCTCTGTTTTCACCTTCGATTTCATTTATTTGATTCTTTCATTCTCCAGTTTTTCAGTTAGCTTACCTAAACCTTTCCCTTTTTTTTTAAATAAATCTTCTCAAAATCCAACAATTTAATTGATAGTTTCTATTTTTAGTCTCTATACTATTTATTTCTGTTCTGAATTTGTTTATTTCTTTTGGGTTGCTTTGTTTTTGATTTTGGTTTTGCTTTGTTTTTGTTTCTTGTAATGCAGTACTCATTTTTTTTTAATTCTTCCTTTTCATTGAGGTAGACGCGTGTGGTTCTAAATGTCTCTCTTAGTACTGACTTTATTGGATCCATTTTCATTTTTGTCGAGACATTTTAAAAATTTACACATTTTCCTTCTTCCTTGCTTCCTTCCTTTTCTCTTTTTTCTCTTGTCTTGTTTTTTTTTTGAGACAGGGTCTCTTTATGTAGTTAAGTCTGGCCTTGAACTCACTATATAATCTAAGATGCCCTCAAACTCGTGGCAATATTGCTGCCTCAGCCTCCCATGTGATGAGATTATAGGCCTGTGCCATCATACCTGGCTACCCTTCTTTTCTGAATTGATTTATTGTTGACCTATCAAAGGAATGTTGATTAAATTCCATAAATTTGTCCAACTTCATAAGTTTATTCTGATTACTTTTAGTTTTATTACATTCTTGTCAAAGAAGATGCATGGCATGATTTTAGTATTATTGAATTTTGTGTTTTATGGCTTAGCATGTAAGCTATCACTGAAAAATGTTGCATATGTTGAAAACAGCAATTCACATTTTACAAATTTTGAGTGACATTTGCTGTAGGTATCTTTGGTCTGTAGACTGAATTGAGTGTTTCTCTTTTGACTTCATTATGTATGATTTCACCACCTAAAACAGTAGGGTGTTTAAATTCTCTATTATAATTTTAGAGTATTTCTCTCATTTTAGCTATGATGTTCACTTCATGAGTGTTACACCATTGAAAGCGTATATCCCTAAACTTGTTATTTGTTACCCAATTGATTCATTTATCATTGTGTCGCTTTTTTTAAATTGTTGACTTAAGGTCTATTTTGTCTAATATGATTATAACTTCATCTGCTTTTTTGGTTTTCATTTTCATGGTGTACCTTTTTGTCTTTGTTTGCATTCTTCTCACCTGTATTTACTGAGGAATCATACTTCTTACAGATTCAATAGGAAGGCTGTTATTTCTCTATTCATTCTAGCTATATCTCTCTCTTTCTTTTTTTCTCTCTCTACATATTTTTTTTCTTTTCTTTTTCTTTCTTTTTTTGGTACTGGGAATGGAACTCACAATTTCTTGCTTGCCAGGTATGTGCTGTGCCGTTAAGCTATATTCCTAGCCCTACATTTTTAAATTGAGTAACACAACTCATTAATGCTTCCCCATATAAACCAAACCCTGTTTCACTGATCTGAGTCTTGCCTTTATCGCAGAATTTCTCATTATGCTTGATATAGTCTGCTATTGAAACTCTCAATTACATATTTAATTTTTGAGTTTTTATCCTCAAGTTTTGGTTTTTTACTATCTCTTTGTGACTATTTCATTCATTTCGTAAATTATCTTCCTCATTTCATTTAATTTGTCTGTGTTCTCTTGAAGTGCTTCATGTTTTCTTAAAATCATTATTTTGAATTTTTTTAGAAATTCTTTAATTCTGTTTTGGTAGCTCTCTGGCTAGCCAGTTGTTGTGTTCCTTTGAAGGCACTATGAAACTTTTCTCATTTTTATTGTGTCCATATATTGATAACTGTACATCTGAAAAATCATTTTTGTGCTAATTTTGTAACATGATATTTGTAATAAAAGACTTCCTCCTGTCATTAAGTCCTAGGATCTGTAACATAAATTGCATTGGATTTTATTCAAGTTAGAGGATTCAATGTAGTGCCTGAAGATTCCTTACCTGAAATGAACGTTGGCATTCTCAGTGTACGTGTCAATGATCTGTGCTACAAATTTTGTAGCATTGCTCAGCAAGTTTAGATACAGCTCTCTTAGACAGGGAGAATCTGAGGGCAGCTCAGAGTTTGGGACACAGCAGATAGTGTGATGGAGTCCCCTTCAGTTTTCACAGGTTATATGAGGACATTGACATTCCAGTGGTCAAAGTGGATATTCTAGTGTGCCCAGTAACAAGAGCAGGTAACTCTCCCTGTCTGGGGGAGAGGAGCTGCAAGGACGTTGGTGTATATTACCTAACCAGGATGAGATGTTTTTTATGTCTATGTATTTCTCAGTGGACTTTATGAGGCCTCTGGTGATCACTCAGTCCAGGACAAGCTGCCCATTTTCTTCCTAGATGTGAAATGTGTGGGAATAGCCAACAATCTGATTTTCAGGCCTCAACAAGCAGAAATGCTGAGAACAGGCTGCTCATCTGTTACTTGAAACCACAGAAGGATGCTTGGGATGCATAACTACTTCCCAGCCTCCTTGGTGAGCAGATCACTCAAGTGAAGTTCCTGACTATGCCATAAGGTTTGGGAGTCTGGAGAAAAAGTCAACTCATTTGCATCTCAGGGCAGACCGAGAAAGAATACACTGGGAATACAGCATGGGTAGCTAATATATATATATATATATATATACATATGCACACATATTTCTACATATATATTCCCATGTATGTATTTCTACATATATATAGTATATATTTGTAACATATTATATATATTTGTACATATATATTTATATATATTTGAACAAGATGTTGCTGTCATTTTCTCATAAAACCTTTTATCACTTTTGATTTCTAGACTTTTCTATATGTTACACTTTTCTTCTGTAAAATTCCATCTAGAAAACAGCTAGTAAAACTTACCTTGATGCATTCCATGTCTTTCTAGCTAATCTCTGTCATAATCCCAGATAATAATTTTTTATTCAAAACTCAATATTTATTGCTTTTTAATTATTAGCCTGTAATGACTGCCTTCTTCCAAGTTGGGAGTGGTTCATGAATAACCATATAGATGACTGAGAAGTTGTTCTGAATATTTTTAAGGAAAGATTATAAATTAAGATTAGAGTCTTGAAAAAGTCTAAGTCCATGTGTCACTAGATTTTCTATGCTTTCTTATCATTAAAACAACTATCTTGGCATCGGTGTTTTACTAGGTACCTTCCAAATTGTTCTAAGAAATTTTTGTATTCTTCCAAACTCACATTGATCATAGTACATGGCATAATGTTTTCTTAGATTCTTGAAAGTTACAAGCTTTATAGATCTTTTTATCATTCTCTTACCTACCTTATGTCACTTCACTTATAAAAACTGATTTGTTTATTTTAACAACAAATTTGTCCAATTTTAATATTATAAAATAAAAGACTCCAACTTCTTGTCCCTGTATATGAGAAAAGATTTCACCACTTTGAAGGTATTGAAAGTACAGAGTGCTATGAAAATAGAAAAAATGTTATGAATAAATCTATTTCCCTATAAATCATCCGTATATCAACATTATTTTATCAAAACATGATGAAATATTCAGAGTACATTATAATCTCTGAAGATCTACTTTTGAAGTTAATCTAATTAAAATGATTTTATCTGAATTATTAATGATAAATGTTTGTTTTCCCCCAAGTTCCATGTCCTAAAAAACCAGGCATTCAAATGATAGAGAACACACAAAAAACTTAATTTAAGGCTGGGAATATAGCTAATTGGCACAGCGAATTCCTGGCAAGCTCGAGGTCCTGAGTTCGATCACCGGTACAAACAAAAAATCTTTAATTAATTTCAGTATTTTTTGCAGAAATGATAACTAGAAGGCTACTTTTGACAATTGTTTTTAAAAGTTTATTAAATGTTTCAATATGAAACATTTAAAATAGAAAATTTAAAAGAAGACAAATGGGTAAGAAAACAATCCCCACACAAAGGAAGTAGTATAACTTCATTTGAGATTTATTTATTCATTCTACAAATATTTCATGCATTTATTACATGCATATTAATGCATAGGGAAAATGCTTTCTTCATTATGTTTGAATGCATACCTAAACATGCAAAGATAAAGGACTAATTATATGAGTTTAGGGAATATTACAACACACTATACAAAATTTATGAGTGAATCCTGATCTTCAGTGGGGAGAATGGTGTTGGCTTTTATAAAGAAAATGCATTTCAGAAACAGTTAAGTGGAGAATCAAAAAGAAGGCATTCCTGTAAATAGGATTTTGTAAGTGAAAGCGCAAGACAGGAAGGGCAAAGAAGATTAAAGGAAGAGCGAGTCCAACCTGAATGAATCATGTTGAAAAAGCAGAAGCCTTAGTTGTATTAGAGGTATTAAGAAGCAGGCAAATCAAATATGCTGAGCTTTATCCTAAGAACAATGTAAAGCCTTTGGTAGCTTTTAAATATGGTCCAATTTACATTTTAAGAACAGATCAGGAGAACTTCTGCCCTTGTGAGTTTCTTAGTAAAATTTGATCAGAAAGATTTTCTTAGAGATAAAATCTATAAATTCTAAACATACTACAGATGGCAGCTCCCCAAAGGCATTGGATATAGAATAGTCACAGACAGATTCTAGTAGATATATATGGTATTTTCAGTTTTTATGGATTTTATCTCAAATAGCTGCTCATAAGGTGATTATGATTATGAATGATTATAAAAACATAAGTAAAATTACCTGTCATAAACACTAGTAAATGTTACTTTGAGATTATGAGGATAGAACTTCTCTAATCTAGTCAAATAATCCAGTTTATTACAATGTTCAACTTTTTACTCACTATAGTTTATAAGTTCTGATAATTATAACGTTAAAAGTTATATTACTTCAGTTATGATGATATTACTATGAATCATCTTTAGGCTTCTTAATCCATCTAAAGTATATTTCTTCTTTTCACTCATTTGAGTTCTAAACATTAAGCTTCACAAGGGTAAGGGTTTTTTTTGTTTCGTTTTATTTTGTTTGCAGCACTGGGGATTGAACTCATGATCTCGCACTTGCCAGGCAGGTGCTTAGGCCACTGAGCTAGATCCCTGGCTCAAGTTTTTTCATTTAACTTCATGAGAGATAAGCAGCAGAGGTAGGGTTTTTCATATTGCAAATTCTGTGCCTTTTGAATGGCAAGAAAAATGAAAGAAAAAGTATCTGGTTCTAAACATTGTATTATGACAACTTTTCACGTGGTTAAGATGTTTAATAAACAATTTGATAAAAGATTTAAAACAATCTTCACATTGTTGAAACAAATTGTTTCACATTGTTGAAACAAAGAAACATTAGTAGGAATTATATTTATGATTTGTTCCCTCGAAAACATAAATAATAGCATGGGAAAATCATTTGAATCAAGTTGGATCAAGGATTTCCAGTATAATGGGAATGTGGAATGTACCACGCTCAGAAACTAGTGTCAGTAATTTCTAAGAAAAAGATGTCTTGATCCACAGTATGGCCCTAATTTCATGATTTTAAGCAACCTCTAAAGTACTATTGTTCTATCTTGCTTCATTTTAAAACACATTGTAATTAGTATTTCCTTAAAATCTGAATTTGAGTAAACACTGAAATCGGGATACATACTTGTATATACTAAACTTCTTTTTTAAAAAGTGACTGGTAAATACATAAATTTAAAATGATGCCATTATTTTATCCTTCTTCTGGTTTAGACCTAAATTATCTAAAGAACACTAAAAATACTTTAATTCAATGAAATAATAACCAAAGTTGTACATAAATGTATGCTTACAGAAAATAATGGAGTCTTAATGTGATGTGCCTCAGAAAAGGTTTGAAGGTATAACTGTTTGATTTGCAAATATATGCTGTTTCTAATGATGCTAGATGATTATTTACTGAATAATTACTGAGAGAATATTGCTATTCAAAAATTAATTATACTAAAATTTCCTTGTAAAAATAGACACATGCATGTTCAAAGCCACAGGAATGAGTAGCAAATAATAAGTATTAAGAAGAAATTTTGGCCCAGAAAAAAACTGCATTTCTCACTTGTATTGGTAAGTGAAGGATAAATGAAGCTAGAGGAAATAATTCAATATAGCACCTGTCTTCAAAGTAATAGATCATCTCTCCTGGGAAATTTACGGGACCCATCTTTTTGTGCATTTAGCATTAAACTAACTCACTGGTTTCTCAATTCCAGTTTGGGTCTTGCTATTTTTAAAGAACATACGTTTATACTGAAGTTAAAGAGTTTTATTACCTTGTTATTCACAAGACCCTGTTAACTACTGAGGAATTTGACAGAATCTAGTGTTGTGAAATTTTCAAATAATTAGCACCTTATCTCACTTTAAAATGAAACATTATTAAGTCACAAACTTCATTGGATTGATTTGAGAATTAACATTAGTTATCTTTTAATTACTTCAAAGAGATGACTCTTAATTACTTGTATTGGAACTTAACCTAGTTAAGCTTATGGATTGACAAAGATTATGAAATATAGTTACTAAATTAAAAGAAAATAGAGAAGCAATTGTTCAGACATATTATTTTGAAATAGCGATTAAGTTAAAAAATGATCTGACATTCAAAGTAATGCATTGAGCTAATATAATAGAAATTCACCCACATTGTAGCAGAAAAAGAATGCCTACAAATAAGTAGGTGATTTGAATTATACACTTTTAAATAATATTTCACATTTTTCTCTTTTAGAGTGTAAGTTATGCATAATATTTTAAATTCTGTGGACATCAGACAGAAAGACATGTAAATGAAGGTTGCAAACTATGAGGTAGGTGTGATAATTTCTTCATTGAGGAAGTTCATGCTGACAGAAATCAATACACAGAATGCAGAAGATTTTTGGACACTATGCTCAAATAATTCTGGAGAAAATTAAATAGTTAATGGAAAGTTGGGGACACTATAAATAAGAAAGAAAAATTTAACTCTTGAGAAAAGAGAAGCAATTAACTAAAAATATTTATCATGCTAATTAAAGTAGCTGAAAATAGAATTTGTTAACTAATATTTATAATCTCATGAAATGTTAGATTGTACAAAATATAGAAAAGCTATTTCAAATTAGAGAGAGCAATATGATGAGTTCCTGTAAAAATAGCCCACAGTAAAAGATGACAACAATCAGAGATCCAGCCTTTTGTCTCTTTCTGCCCATCTTTTATTATTCTCCTTGCTTGCATTTTGCCTCACTCAAATGAGAGATATGATAGGTATTTTAGCTTGAGTGTGTGGTTTATTTCATTCAACATTAAACTGCATGAACTGCACATATGTGCCAATTAAACAAATAAATACATGAAAGTAAAAATAAAAAATACTACATGTTTAACCAGGAAAGGCATTCTGAAAGCAGAAATTAATGATATGCTTGCTTTCAAAGTAAAGAATTTATAAACAGTATACACTCAGCATGAGGGCTTACATGCGGAAATAATAAAAGGTAACATATTTTTTGTAAAAATCAGTACTGAATGCCCCAGTGTGAATTTAATTTTTATTCTTTTGGTTACTAATAAAATAGGGCTTATGTTCCTATACTGAGTGACTATTTAAAAACCATGTTAACTCTTTAACATCCAGAAATTAAATTTATTTTGTTATGCATTGTTGGTCTTGTCACTTTCAGCGAGAGAATTCACAGTTTTTATGTATACTGTTGTTAATACTAATCTAAGATTTTTAAATAATTTTTAAAAATTGTACTTTAAAATAATTTTAGCTGAAGTTGAGGTTACTATATTATAAATCATTCTTTTATCAAATGGTGTACTTAGTTTTTCATATATATATATATACATATATATATTGGGAAAGGAAAGTGAATTAAAGAATTATAGTATACAAATAGATATGGTCATAAGTTTTTGAACATCTTCTATTGTATACTAAAGTTCTAAACTGATTTTTAACAACATGCAAAATAGGAAGAAAGTGTAAAAAAGAACAAAATGATTAAAGATGAATGTGCACATTGAACAAAGGAAAAGAACCACCTCCTCTTTGACGCAAGGTAAAGCATTACTTGGAGATATTACAAAGCATAAAAAATACAATAGTAAAAGGGTAAAAAAAAAAACCCAGCTATAATAAGTTTGTGGAATAAAGATTTATGGAAATTTAAGCCTAATATCACTCAGTTAAATATTTATTAATCTTGTCTGGTCCCATTCAGCACTTTTATTTACTCTCAATATCATTGTGTTATAACTACAAGTGTTAGAGAATACTTTATGGTGTTTCCACACAGCTTAGAGGATAGAGAATGTATGAAGAACGCAAAAAAATTAGACATCCCATTTGAAGACACAATCCAAAAATGGACATGTGAAATGAATAGATAATTCTCAAAGAAGTACAAATGGTCAATAAATACATGAAAAAATGTTCAACATCACTAGTCTTTAGAGAAATACAAATGAAAGCAACACTGAGATTCCATCTTACTCCAGACAGAATGGTTGTCATCAAGAAATCATGCAATAACAGGTGTTGGAAAGGCTGTAGGTTAAAAGAAACACTTTCTCAATGTTGGTGGGAGTGTAAACTTGGTGCAACCATTATGGAAATCACTATGGAGATTCCTTAAAAATATTAAAACTCGAAATTCCATTGGACCCAGCTAGGTATAACCCCAAAATAGTTAAAGGCGTCATATCACAATTATGTGTGCATAGCAATATTTATAGAAACACTATTCAAGATATCTAAATCTTGGAAGTAGTTTCTATGTCTATCAAAATATGAATGAATGGATAATGAGAATATTGTGTAACAGTGGAGTACCACTCTGCCATAAATAAAGTTAAACTTCAATCGTTTAGAAAAATGATGCACCTACAGACTATAATGTTAAATGAAATAATGAAATATAGCAGACACCCAGGGTTGAATATTGCATGATTTCTCTTACATCAGAAACCTAATATATAAATAATGTGCCAAAAAAAAAAAACCAACAGACATTAGAAAAACAGAGATACAAAATGTTATTGTAATCCATCTTGGACCATGTATCTAAAAGTGCACCCTCATTTTGTACAATTCTCTTACATGATTTTTTTGTTTGTGGTCTGTTAGTATGACTGTTAATCTCTGTTTATGATAATTAATTTGATAAGGACTTATAAAATTAAAAAATCTGATGCTGTTAACATTTTCCTATAGCGGAGTTGAAGGAAAAGGAAAGACAATCAAAATACATGTACCTAATTCCCCACAATGAATGTAATCATTGTATACTGCATGATGCACTAATGAAAATAAATGCTTTCTAAACAGTCTACACAAAGACATTATTTCTTAGGTTAGGTTTTTTCATAGATGTCCTCTTTCATTTAAGCAGTTGATTGTATTTTTAAGGAAGTCTTTGTGGCATATGTTTTTTAAATAGTACTTTAAAATGAACAGCTGCAGAAGGTTATTATGATTTTAAGATTAGAGCAGTCTGAACTCATATTTTATGATGATTTAAATTTTGTGATCAAATAATTCGGATTTATCAATGATGATCTAAATGGTGTATTTGCCATATTAAAATACTTTACAAATCAGTAATTAGATACAGTCAACTTGAAAAAATTATAAAAATATAATACATGTTTAATTTTTTCCAATATTTTCATGGTTCCCATTCATTTTTTATAAAACCTGAAAAAAACTTGTTTCAGATGAATGGCTTATTTCCAAATGGGGTCTGCATTATTTCACAAACACACACACTTTCACATTGAAAGTTTCTAGCAGAATATAAATGAGAGTGGTTTGGGGTTCTTTCGTTTTGTTTTGTTTTGTTTTGTTTTGTTTTGCTTTGTTTTGTTTTGTTGCTAAATAGAATATCTCCTATCACAAAGGACGACACATATCTTCAGAATATACCATTAAACTTTTGCTTTGTTACAAAGAATATTTTGATGCCAACTAAAATTAATGGTAGCCTTAATTTCAGAGTAAATCTTTTTTATAAATAAAATGTATCTTCCTCAGAAAAATATGTACAGAATGAAGATTCCTCAAAAAAATTCAAATTAGAAATTGCCTTTACCCTGATAGTCACCTTCTGGGTATGTTCCCAAAAGAGTTGAAGACATCATACCACAGTGATGTATGCATACCCAGTTTATAGCAACACAATTTATAATACCTGAATACTGGAAGCAACCTATATGCCTATCAACAGATGAGTGGATAAAGAAATTGTTGCATTTGTACACAATTGAGTACTACCCTGCCAAGGATAAACTTGAGTCATGTGTAGGAAAATAGATGCACCTTGAGACCATAACATTAAGTGAATTAACTCAGACACACAACCTTAAATATCACATAGTTTTTTTATATGAGAAACTTTCCCTCTCTCTCTCTCTGTATATATATATTTTTAATGAAAAAGAAAAATGGTATTGTAATCCAGTGTAGACAATGTATATAATAGTGGTGCACCTTGATTTAGTACAATTGTTTTCCATGTTTTATATGCATTTTGGCCTATTAGTTTGAATGTCGACATGTAAATATGATAATTTAATTTATAAGGTTTTGTAAGATAATTAAAGGTTTCTGTGCTAGAAAACTAAAAGGGAAGTTGAAGGAAGTGGAAAGGGAATAGAAATGCATTGTGTATGTGTACCAATTCCTTATGATGCATGTAATAATCATGTAATGCAAACATATACTCACAAACAGTTTGAAACAATAATAAGTATTTTAACATAGTAAGAAAAAATAGGTCTATATAAAATGCAATGATAGTTAAAATATTTAAATGGAGTAGAAGAGCCACAAATCAGTCTTAATCAACCTTCAAATAAATTATAATGGATACAAACTCTAAACAATCATACTGATGTGTATATTCAACTATCTATCCTAAATTTTACTGAACTTTCAGTTAATTATTATAAGCTAAAGGATCAAGGTCTGTTTGTCTCTGTTATAATTAGTTTATGTGTTAACATATACATAAAGTAGAAAGATTATAAGTTGTCATATTTGTAGTTAGGGAAATATAAACAATGATAGGATAAAGTATATGAATTATTTCCAATTAAAAATAGAACCTTCTTAAATAAACATTTTTTCTGCTTTACATGATTTTATTCTTTGGGACAAAAGGAAACCAATCCTCAATAATTCTTTTCTACTTTAAAAATAATGTATCTGTCCAGCAATTATTTCTGCTACAATAATTTGATACTAATTGTATGATATGAATACAGTTCATTATCCAAGGCTACCAACATCGAAGATAGCATTTATTTGCTAAATCAGGAACCATACACTTATTGATTAACAAATGACCTGACCCATGATACTCCTCCACGCAAACAATACGAAAATTGAGAGCTTCTATATCTTAAACTTATATATCTAACTTTGAGACTTTTTGCCCTCCCTTTTACCCTGTTAGTCAAATTCAGAATTATTAATTGGGGACAAGGACAATATCAACTATTGATTCACATGAGTAGTAACCTACAAGTGAGTCATTTGCACAACAATTAGCAAACTAGTTTTGAATTTTATTAGTTATTTAATTCATTTTTAAAGTATGATTGCTTTGTAATGGCACACTAACAATTTTTGAAAAGAACTCTTCCATTTTCTGTGGGATTCCTGAAATGAAGTTCTACCATTAAGAAAGAACATTGTATGCATAACAAAATCTCGTATTGGTTATGCAGAAAATAGTCTATGATTCTGAAATTAAATTAAAAATTTATGATATTTACCTTAAAGTTGGAAACATGTCAAATTTATAATGGATAAAGAACATGTTTTCAATGGTGAACCTTAGGCATAGTTTTTAACATTCCTGTAAGTATTATCCTTTTTTATTTATGTAAGCAAATAAAACATAATTTCAAAATAAATTAGAGGAGAATAACGTAGTTAATACATTGTACATTGTTATCTTCGAAGTGATTACTCAGAGTACTGGATGTAGGCATGAAAAAATGTCCAAATGATGTTAGCATGAATCTTTCTTTTCAGTGAGCTAAGAGAAATTGTAGTAAAACTGCCTTAACTACTTTATATTATTGTTTCCTTTGCCCTTCCTTCTTTTTCCTTTTCCCCACCCCAGTTCCTCTTTCCTTTGGAACATTTTCTTCCTATTGCACATTTTGATCCTTATTTACTCTTTCAGTTTCTCACATAAGGGAGACAATATGATGTTTACTCGTATGAGTTCAACTTATTTCACTTATGAATATGGTCTCAGTTTGCATCAATTTACCTATAAAAGTCTCAAATTTATTGTTCTTTATGCCTGGGTAGTACACCATTGTATAAAAAGACCACATCTTTTTTAACCATTCTTAGGTTGATAGACATTTTGGTTGTTTCCCAGGTTTAGCTATTATAAACTGTGCTGCTGTACATATAAGTGCACATACATCACTGTGGTATGAGGTTTTTAATTCTTCTCAGAAAATACCCAGAATAGCTAGGTTGAATAGGACCTCTGTTCCTGGATGTTTAGGGAATCTCCATACTGATTTCCACATTGGTTGCACCAGTCTACACTCCCACCAGCAGTGGAGAAGCTTTCCTTTTTCCCCAGAGTGCCATCAGCATTTATTATCTGATTTCTTGATGACAGCCACCCTTTCTGGAGTGAGGCGTAATCTCAGTATTTCTTTAATTTTCATTTCTAGAATGACCAGTGATGCTGAACATTTCTTCATATATTTATTTACCACCTGTATTTCTTCATCTGAGAAGTATGTGTTCATCATAGATGTCCATTTTGAATTGGGTCTTTAAATTTGGGGATCTGATTTTTTTTCAATACTTTGTTGTCTTTTTCTCTGTTGGTGATTTCTTTTGCAGTGAAAAAGCTTTTTATTAAGGTGAGATCCCAGTTGTTGATTCTTTGTCGTACTTTCCATGCAGTTTGGGTTTCATTCATGAAGTGTTTGCCTACTTCTATGTCTTCGATATTTCCCCATATTTTCTCTTCCAGTGCATTTAGTGTTTCTTTTTTAATATTTAGATCTTTGATCAATGTCAACTTTAGTGCAAATGACAGGCATGGGTTTAATTTTAGTCTTCAGCATGTGGGAAACCAGGTTTTCCAGCACCATTTATTAAAGAGGCTATTTTTCTTCCATGAACATGAGTGGTCCCATGGTCAAAGATCAGGTGGCTGAGTGTGAGTATTATCCTTTAACTGCCAAAGATGTCCCATGTAAAATTAGAGATTTTTGTGAAAGTATAAATTCTGTAAATTTAGTATATCAAATAGAAGAATATTTAAAGATAAATACAGAGTCTTAAATTTGATATAAAGGTGACCTGCAAATTTCTGTAAGGAAGGCTAGGGAAAATAACTAGATATAATGGAGAAAAGAAGTCTACAATTCTCCAATCTAAATTATTGCCTTTACTCTTTACCAGACATCTACCCTGAAGATAGAATGATTTGCAATACCTCTGTAAATGATCTCAGGCTGTTTCACTCATTACCTAAAAGTAATTAAAAGGCAAATTATTGGGAAAACTTCAGTTGTAGTTCAGCTGTAAGGCCATAGTCCATCTGTAGCATTCAGAGAAGAGTCGAGACAGCCTCTATAATCCTGGCCATTAATATTGTGGGATAAACATTAAAAACGAAGTCAAGTTAGAAAAGAGTTATAGAAGATTTCAGTGAAGTGCACTGCCCATTGATTATGCTAAGTAGTAACCTCTAGAGCTCATCTATTCCACTAAAATTAATGTATGGACAGAGAGGAAATTTATAGCTCTGATACTAGTTATAGGAACTAAAATTTTTTAACCAATATCACAATCTCTCTAGTCTTTACATTTTACCAAATTTATACAACTCCATTTTAGATTTTTTTATTTTTATACTACTTTCTGAATATTTCCAATAGTCATGGATTTAATTTTCTTTAAGCTCAACTTCTCAATATAATTTAGTAACAGCAGTTGGTTACATCAACATTTATTTAATGTAAGATTAAGCACTATTCATTGTTAATATACACTGTGAAGTAGTATCTCATTTCATTCAGTGTACAATTAATATTTTGGAGTGAATAATTTTCATATATGGTCCTTTCATTAAATTAGCATATATTTTACTAATTTATTCATAACATACACTTCTGAAACCTGTATGATATAATCTTTTTTTTAAGTCTCCTTTTCTATCCATGTCTTTGTGATATTATCTGTCTGCGTAGGTTGATATTTTTACATGTATATATATATATATATATTTTTTTTTTTTTTTTACTTTTGCTGAATCTTTCCTTTATTTCATTTCCACAGTGCTTTTCTCTTTACTGTACACAACACTTTTTTGGTACTATCTTATGAAACATGTAGTATGAGGAAAGAAGATATTTTGAGAACATTCACATCAAAAATTGTTCATATTTAATCTCACATTTTATTGAGAACTTCACTGATACAGAATTTGATATGTTACCTACTTCCAAAATTTTTCAGATTATTTTTGTAAATTATTTTGTGCTTTTGATGAGTCCAACACTTACTCAGTTGCTAATCCTTGCATATGTGTGCATTGCAATTGTTTAGTTGATTGTTTGCTTTCCTCGCAGGGAGATTTCAGAAACTCCTGTTCCTTGCTTCTGACTAAACCTAGCAGGAAAAGTGGTTAGATTTCTTATATCATGCAAAGTACATAATCATTCACCTAGTGCTGAGGTGACACCCCAAATAAATATCTCACTTCAGCCTTGCTTTGCATGGCGCCCACTGCTTCATATTTTCTTCTGTCCGAAGTAGGAAGGCAGTTGATAGCTATCTGCCGAGGAAGGTGAGAATTATGTTTACGGGTGTTCTTGTTATCATTTCTACAAATACTAAATGTGTTTCTTTTCATATTTTTCCTGCACTAAAATTGTATATTATTGTGATCGATTAACTACCTTAGTTTTATTCTGAGATTTCAAACTTCTAAAGAAGAAATCTTTAAAAATTATAATCTGTAGCCGGATATGGTGGTGCACATCTGTAATTCCACACCTCAAAAGGCTGGTGCAGGAGGACAGCCATGAGTTAGAGGCTAACCTGGGCTACATAGTGAGTCCAGACCAGCTAGAACTTCATAGCAAGCCACCGTTTCAAAAAAAAATATACATAATCTGTGGTGCTTTAAATTTTCCATAACAGAAATTAAGTATTTAATAATCCAATAGGCAGTTATTCATTGGACATGGATATTTCAAAAAAAAATTTTTTTGCTTTCTTATAATTCTTATAATTAGTTTTGCAATTCTATCCATATTTTAATGTAATTTTGAATATATTGCCAATGCAATTTATTTGATTTAGGAATTCAAATATTTATGGATAATCTACCATTTCCAAATCATGGTCATCAAAATTGTGCATATGTAGTAATAGGAGATAAAATACATTATTGTCCAGAGATAATTTTTAATATTACAGTTATATATCAGGAAGATGTTAATGTATATTATGAGGTATGCTGGAAGTTCCCTACAAGTTAATACAAGGAAAGAAATAATTTTCAATTTGAAAGTTTAAGGAAGTCTTATAGAATATTTATTTTGTAAAAATTAGAACTAAGAAGATAGTTAAGTATAAATACATACAATTTGCATTATAGTATAGATACATGTGATATAAATGACATGACACGTCTGAAATTTAAGAATCATACTACTTTAGAGAAGTATAGATACCAAACTAAGGATGTAACTTTTACTAAAATTAACATAGGCTTTTTTTTACAAATTTTTATGGGGAAAGTTTCATTGTAATTTTCACATCTGAAGATTATTCTCTTACGTAGTTTGAATTGAAGGGGAAAGAATAGAGGCTTTGACTACACTCTAAGGACTCTCACAATAAGAAATATGTGAGTGAAAAAAGTCTAGCATATGGGCTAGTTAATGCAAAGGAGGAAAAGCTGTCCTTGGACACTTTTGCATAGGACATAGTCTTTGAGAAGTAGCCAAGAGAATAATACAGAATGACATGATGATCCAAATGATGCCAAAAGATTTAACTACCAGTACAGTCAAATAAAGAGTGGTTTTTATTTCAAGACTACGTTTGGGGAATGTGAGGTTGCAACACAAAGATGTTAAGAAGTGTAATTTTTAACATTTTCAATTTTGCCTTTGAATAATGTACAAAAGTAGTTTCTATATTTATACTTCATACATTAACTCAAATAACATTTTAATTTTAATTAGATATTAAAATTGTTTTACTTTTTTGTGAAAAAATAATTTACTCACATACGTATCTCTTTAGGAATTTTTTTCTCAATTGAATTTGTTTAGTTACACACAGAGTTTAATAAAATAAAAAATATTACAAATAAATGTGCATTTTCAATTTTTCTACAGACTTTAAAAATACACAGTAACATCTGCTTGAAGCCGATATGAATATGAAAGTGCAGAAGTTCTCAGCCACTATTTAAAGTTGTAATACTAATGAAGTCTATCTCTCATGCATTCAGTAAAAATAGTAGAAAGTCTTCTCTGTGCAGTGACAATGTAATTAATAGAGAAATACAAAAAACAAGATATGTAAGAGTTGACCATTTACACTTCTGTCATTTGGATCTTTAATGTCCTATGAAGACCTGTGTTTAGAAGACTCTAAACTATTTGGGAGGTGGAGACAGGATCTTACTAGCTTACTGAGAGCCAGCCCTGAAATGTTGTTGTGGGACTGTCAGCCTCTTTCTCTTTCTTTCTTTGATTCCTGGTTGAGGAGAGATGAGAAGAATGGTTTCTGTCCATCATACGTCCACGAAGCTAGGACTCCCTTACGTCAGTCCTAAACCATGAAGCCCATCAGTCAAGAACTGGGATTTCTAAACCTGTGAGCCAAAATAAGCCTTTATTCTTTATAAATTATTGCTTAAGTTATTTCTGTGCAATTATAGAAAACTTACAGATGTAATATTTTTCTTCTTGGCCAAAAATTGTTGATGAACTTTGATTATCTAGGAAGAACATATGTTTCTCTGTATTTCTAATAGTTTTTTTGTTGTTGTCTAATAGTCTTGCTTTGTCTTTGTTTTTCTTCTTTATTTTGTTCTCCTTGTTTTATTTTCCCCTAAAATAAAATGTCCAATTGTGTCTTATATTGTTCTCTAAATTGCTCTTGTATACAGAAGCAAAGGCACTATTAACCCTGACTGATTGATCTATACATTTATAGACCTCCATTAATCTCTACATGTTAAAAATTTAGAGAAGAAAATCAAGTATTTCTTGGTCCACAGGATTTTAAGTGTCATATTATCGCTTTAAAAGACAAAGTTAATAGATGTGAAAAGGTATTGTGGAGAAGTGTGACGGTCATGGTTAGAATTTTAGAAGTTTGTTTTCTAAATTATCTCTGGAAATTAGCTATTCAAACTGACCAAAATTTGAGTAGGATTTAGTTCTTAGTCTGTTAATTAGATGCTTTATAATGAATCTTCATTAATTACAATTCCTTTCTGAATCACTATATTTTTCTATTAACTAACCAAATATGATACACTTTCTCTTAAGTAAATTGACCAGTAAATAAAAGAATTTATAATCATTGCTGTTTTCTCATTCACTGAGTTGAAATAAAGTGAAAAGACCAGATGAACAACCAGGATTCAGCAGCAAGTGGTCAGAAGTAAAATCAGTTATACTCTCTATTAAAAAAGTACATCACTTTTTTCTTCCAGATTTCAAGTGCAATGGCTTACTGATTTTCCTTTTTCAGTTATTGAAATAATATGGATATTTATAGAATTTTAAACAAGTCAAGCTCTATAAAAACTCTGAAGTCTAAAACTGCTAATAAATATTTTGACTTATCTTGATTCTTACACTCTATGGTTATTTTATGCAATGTGAATAAACCAAATTCATATCCTGTAAAGGAATATTTTGGAGGAGAAAAGTATGGAATACAAGATTCACAAACAATCTTTGCCTCGACACAACATTCTTTCCCATGAAAATTAAGTTTTCTTTGTTCAGGGTAAATTCCAATTTATAGTTCCTGAACTCAGATTGCTCAGTGACTTAAGTCCTGCAAAGATCTCACCACGCAGATGATGCTTCCTGATGGCATTCATAGGCATCACAGGGTGATTGCTAATATGGAGTGAGTTATTATTGATGTTACAGGAACACAGGGTTTGACTGGGCCTCCCCTCAAATGAGAGAGTCATATAGAAGACCAATAGCACAGTGGTATTTTATTACCTGGGAGAAGTGACTATGAAATGACATGCCACTGAGTTCTACAGGTTCTGTGTTTAGATACATGGATTATACATGGATGATAGGCTACATTGGGCAGGTGTGCAGTGCTCATAGCCAGAAATCACAGGCCTTGACTAGGTAGGTTATTTGTCTAACAGGTGAGGATCAGATTTTCATACTTCTGGTGATTAAAACTCTGTGCATGGAGTACTGAAGGAAACATGGAGAGAAATAATGATATTTTTAACTTACCTGGAGGGCAAAGTGGGCGGATATACCACCAGCTATGAAGTTTATTTTATTTTATTTTATTTTATTTTATTTTATTTTATTTTGTTATGGCTACCTTAGCGAGGCTGAAATAGCATCTCAGTGTAGTTTTGATATGCATTTTATTTATAGAAAATGTTAACATCTTTTCATTTGCTTCTTGATCATTTGTATAACTTCTCTGGAGAAATGTCTACAGTATTCAAGTCCTTTGCGCATCTTTTGATTTAATGTTTTCTTTTCATTGGAAGTTTTATTGCATACCATACATTCTTCCCTCTAATTTTAACAGAGCTTTAAAATTACTGCAGTCTATGTTTTGTTTCATGTAGCTTAGTGTCAAACACAAGATTGAACTGCAAAATAAGTGATCACAAAGATTTAAATTTTGTTGTCTTTTAAAAGTTGAATAGCTTTTTGCTCTTATTAAGATTATTGATCCAGGCAGGGATTTAACTCAGCAGCCTAAGTGCCTGCCTAGCAAGGGCAAGGTCATGAGTTCTATCCCCAGTACCAAAAGAAAAAATTATTGATCCAATCCAGCTGTGGTGGTATACACCTGTAATCCCAGGCAGGAGGATTACTTTGAGTTTGAGATCAGCATGGGCTCCATGGCAAGACCTTGAGTCAAAAAAAATTATTTATTCATGTTGAATTATTAATTAAAAATGAAATAAGGATCTATTTTTATTGCTTTTATCTGTAAAGCAAGTACCATCTATTTATATCTGAAACTAATCCTTCCCTGTTGAAAAATATTTTCATGCTTGTGAAAAATCAATTGTTTATTTCTTCAACTTTAATTCTATTAAATTTCATCTGTATATCTATACTAATGCCAGATGCACACATTTTTATTATTGAAAAGTTGTGTGATGTTCTGAAGTTCTAAAATATTACTGTCCACAACTGAAAAGATGGTGGAACAGTAAGCAGCAGAGTAAATAGTCTCTCTGAGAGAAACAGTTCAGATGCTGGAATACAACATCATGGAGAGGACAAGAAGGAAGGAAGTGGGTCCCTGGAACCAAGGAAGAATCTAAAATATGAATTGAAGCCCACAAAAGAATAAAAAGAATTTAAACGAAGAAGAAGGTGGTGGCTGGCAGCACCTCAGCCTGGAGCCAGATTCACCCTGCCAGAAGAGCTGCTGAGCCTGGAGACATGAGGTCATGATTGCAGTCATGGTTGCAGCTGCAGTCGACACCAGAGGTCTCTGCAGATAGGCACAGAAGTGAAGGAGAGTGGAGGACGCGGAGATCTATGCTGGCTGCTAGTGAGTGCTTGGAATTTCACCCCACCCCCACCCCACGGGAGAGAGTGGTTGGCCGGGCTCCATCTTGGAGTTGGGCAGGTTGCGCCCACCCGGGGCCAAGACTGCTAACTACTTCTGGAGTCAGTGCCAGGTTGTGGGCGGACCCGCAGAAGCTAATTGGTTGGACATCGGCTCCCATGAGCATTTCTGAAAATATTGCTAAACAGCTTAGATTCACAGGGCCTGACCAGGTCTGCTCCCATGCAAACCCCGGGTGGCTTGGTGCCCAGTTCAGTGCACAGACACAGGCACCCAACATCAGATATACGTAGCCAGCACTGGCTAGAAAAGACAAACAGCCTAGCTTCAGAGAAGTTGTGGCCAGTGCTGGGGTGCCTGGGACCACACTACCCAGGGGTGGAAGAAATCAAGAATATGCCAAGACGAAGAGGGAGAGGGCAATCTCTGGCATCCAACCCAAGCGGCGCAATTCCACAAGAGGAAAACATGGAGATCGAGAATTGCACACCTGAAATGTCTGAAGTGCTGTCAGCTGAAGTGAAGAAACAACTTCAGGAAGAGATTTAGAATGTATGAAAAAGATTCAGAGATAGCCAGACAATTAAACATTCATTCGATAGATGGCATGTTGACATGAAGTAAACTGAAGAAAGACTTTCAAAGCTTGAAGACAGGATTGCAGCCTATGACCATGAAAGGAAAGATCACTTAAAAATAACAAGGTCTCAGGAAGTAACAATTCAATAGCTACTGGACAACTCAAAGATGCATAATTTAAGAATTAAAAAATGTAAGTGAAGAAGTAGGTGTCAAGACAAATGACATAAGGACCTTATTTACAGATATAATTTATCAAAACTTCCCAAACATAAAAAAGGGATATGACATTCAAATAAGTGAGGCATATAGAACTCCAGCTAGCTATAACCAAAACAAATCTACACCCAGACATATAATAATCAAGATCCTAGAAATTCAACTCAAGAACAGAATATTAAAAGCTGTTAGAGAAAAGAAACAGATCACCTATAAAGGAAAACCCATCAGAATCACAGCAGACTTCTCAACACAAACCATC
>RJWT010001477.1:0-48066 GCA_004365215.1 Cuniculus paca
AAAAAGTTAAGAGATCTATCATTAACATGGAAAGGAAGACTGGCTATTACCAAGATATGAGTTGCTCTTCACAGACTCAATGCAATCCTGATAAAAATTTGAGAAACTTATATTTTGGATATCAGGTTTTTTTAAATACCTATTAAAATACTTACAATAAAGCTAAAAGAACCAGAATATCCAACATTACGTTGAAAGACCAAAAAATTTGAAGACTGAGAATATCCAATCTGAAGACTTAGTACAAAGCTATACAAGTAAGAAATGGTATGGTACTGAAAGAATAGACATAGAGATCAATGAAACAGAAAAGAAATCCCTCGAATGAAGGGCACTATGTGTAAATGAGGGCAAGGCGTGTATAGGAAATTTTTGTACCTTCTATTCAATTTTACTGTGAACCTAAAACTGCCTTATAAATAAAGTATATATGTGAAATCAAATAAATCTCACTGAAATATGTTTATACATTATATGTTAAATATATATTTATTTGTATATGAACTGATTTGGTTAAAGTTTTATTTATAAATGGACATATGTGCATTCACTCTTCAAATACAATGTGACACAAAATAATTATATATCAACTATATATATTCATCTCCAAACTGAAATATGGACACAAAATCACTATATATTATATTACTCACAGTGTTTTATCATAAAATAATAAAATAATGATTATAGGCTTCATATAACTAGTATGAGTGATTAATTTCTGTCATGAAAATCATGTTTCATAGGAAATCAGTGCTAAATATAATTTGAGCTGAGCAAAAAGCACTGAATTAAGGTAGAAGATAAAACTTCATAAATATTATTACTGGGAAATAAAGCAATATTAAGTCATACGTGTGTTTATAGTGCCAGTAAATGCAAGGTGAAAAGCGTGATGTATTTTTTTGTTTCATCAAAATTGTGTGCTTTTCTATTTCAGCACTGGTGGCAGCCAAAAGTGACTATGCCCTTCATTCAATTCTGTAATACTGTAATTTATTAATAATTTCATGTATACCAAGTAAAAACAATTCCATGTCATTCTGAATTTGGTTTCTCTTTCTTTCTCTCTTTCTTTTTCTCCTTCTCTCTTTCTTTCGGTACCGGGAATTAAACTCAAGACATCACACTTGCCAGGCAGGCGCCTGAACCGCTGTGCTAAAACTCCAGCCTTTTCCATGTCAATCTGAAGAAATCACAAATTTGATAACACTTCAGCCAGTAATAAAATAGATTTAAAAGTGAAGGCAAGATTGTGGACAGCATAAGAGTAACCCATAACTACAGCTTCTTGTGTGCAAAACGCTTCTATACAAACTCTACCTGTGTTTACTTACTAATTAGCACTAAAATCTTTCAATATCAAAAGTAGAATTTATATCTTAAAAACCTGAAGGAAATGAGGTTGTATGACTTTCCAAGGCCACAAACCCAATAACAGAGATATTATCTGATACAGCACTGCTCGAGTGTTTGCCTCGTATTATACTGCTGCTCTCTTTCACTGCAAAGGTGAGATGAGGTTCTAGGCTTCAAATCTGTATCACACTGACAGCTCTTTATTGTGACATTATTAAATGAACTACTGAGTTTGTCTTACTAAAGATGCTTATATTTGGGTGAGTAATAGTTGTTTAAAGTTGAAAATTTCTGAGATTGAGTGTCCTACAAACTACTGAAATAGAGGCTCGTGGGCATAACCATGTCAATTTCTAAAAATATTTTTAAAATATCAGTATTCCCACACATTTGCAAAAGACTGAAGATTTCAGGCAAGATATAATACTAGATCTCATGAAAGGCCACGAACCCATCTTTCATACAATTGCAGACAGGAATTGACCTCATAAATATGCGGAGAATATTCCAATAGATCTTTTTCTGAATGTCTGAGTCCAGACATAGAGATTTTTCTGGGAGATGTAAATTTTAGTTCAACCATAGCCTTGGGAAAGGTCACCAGACAGTGACCTTGATGGGGCAGTATGGGAAATCATGGGCAGGAAAAAGAGTTGTAACCACAGGAGTGAGGGAGTTGCACATTAACACAAACACTCCTGACTTTTTTTTTGGGTGGAGATTTATGGAGTTTAAATAAAAGAAAGTTATCTTTTCATCACTGTAGAACCTAGAAGTCTAAGTCAAGGTGTTGGCATGGTTATTTTTTCTAAGTCTCTTCTTGACTTGCAAATATCTGTCTTCTCTGTGTGCCTTCACATGGTTGTTCTCTGAGTCATTCCATTCCTGACTTCTAAATCTAAGTAAAATAGACTTGAATTCTTTCGGTCCCTTCTTATACTCCTTTCTGTCTCTGTAGCTTCTAATATACTGGCTTTCTCATACATCATGACACATCTCCTGCTTTCAAATACACAAAAACACAATTAATACAATTGATTAACTAAAAATCCTTATCTGATTATGTGCTTGAACCCACAAGTGAGGCACAAAAAAGGTCCAGATCTTTCTATCACCTAATTTACTCCATATCTCTTTTTCTCACAAAAATTACAACTCCTCACCAGCCCATGTTTCCTGAGCATTTCCTTGGCCTCTCATCCACAAGCAAAATAGTTTTTCAATGAAATTTTTGTGCCAGCTGTTCAGAGAAGGAAGTTTTTCACCTCAGATGAAAAATATGATTGCTGGTGTTAAAACTGTGAATTAGGGAATGCATAGAATATTAGATGTTGTAGAAAGTCACATGAGTAAATTAGATGTCAAATTTTAGAAATCTCTCAGAAATGCCTAAAGAAAGACAATGAGAACCTAAATTTTAAAAGCAAGAAAGGCACTACGAGTAATCTGAAATACAGTTACTTATTTTGATTAGAATAAGTAACCAGAATTCATTTTTTAATTTCTTGACAATTGATAATCAAGAAGAAATAAAACAGGCCTTTTCAGTGTTGAAGACACACTTGAATCTGGAGATCAAAATTTAAAACTCCCCAGAAAAAATACAGAAATTCAACTTTGCATTTATACCTACAAGAAGTCTTAATTTTCAAGAACAAAACAAATAAACAAAAAGTTTACAGTTTATAGAGAAACAAATACATAGCATATTTATAATGCAAAACAGTTTACAATGGCTCTACATTTTTCTCCCACATTACTAATGACAGATAAATAAAATGTGTATCAATATAATTTAGGGTAAAGAGAGATACATTAGCAAATGAACATTCATACACCATTCTTTGTTCTATGCATAATAGATATATCTTTTATTTTAATCTGTAATATGTGAATAACAGTAGCAAAATAACACTGTCAGTAATATAAGGATGTCAAATGACAAAACAGGAAAACAAAAAATTTTCTCAAAATTTTACTCCAAAGGAGTAAGAAATCAATCTAACAAACCTTGACAATAAATGGAATGGAAATAAATAAATAATAAAAACTTATTTCTGAAAAGATGAAGCAGAGGTAATTTTCTCTTTTCTTCTTGCTAGCTATAGTTAAAAATGCTAGAGAGGAGACCAACTGGCAAGAAATTCCAGCATTCAAAAAATGACACAGTGATAATAGTGATAAGTTTTCTGGGCTTTCTTTTTTTGCTTTCCTATACTTCAGACTTGGTGTTGGAAATGCCATCAATCTTGAAATATCTATGAGTACAGACAGAAAATAAAATAAAATTAAAACTAAAACCTTGACTAAAGCATTCTAAACCAGGAAAGAGATAACCAGGTAAAATAGAGAAAACTTATAGAAAATAGGCATTTTTCTCCATCCAGCATTACAGAGAAAACCTTTGCCCTCACTGACATCCATGTCAGCAAATGTCTATTGTGGAATTTGAACTTCTATGCTCTGCTGGCCACAAAGAGTTGCCCAACCCCTTCTTCCCTGTAGATAGGAATCAAAGGAGACTGAGAAGAATTAGAACTTTCATCTTATCATGTAGTAATCAAGCCCTTCCTTTTGCTTCAGTGTTAGTAGAGACCATGCTGGATGCTGTATTTCTATTTCCATTTGAGGATAATGAGACTCCCCTCCCTACTGTCATCTGGGTGACACCTGGGTGGTGTTAGAAGGAACTTGATGGGGTCAGCACTTTATCATCACCCTTTGTCAAAAACTCCCTGCTGGAATCTAGCTATCAAAAAGACCAATCAGGGAATCTGGACTTAATTCTTACCAGGCAATAGTGAACAGAACTCTCTCTCCTGTCAGAGCAGTATCAAAAAAGCAGAAAATAAAGCAATACTTATATGAGATCTACGGTCTCATAAAATGTTTCCCAATTATCTTAGATTTAATGATAGCAGCAATAATAGTAATAATAATAACAATAGCTCTTGACACATGAAATAACAGAAAATTTCACCTTGGATTAGAAAAATCAATCAGCAGACTCTACTACTGAGATAATACCAATGCTAGATGTATCTGACAAGAATTTTAAATTGTCCATCATAAAATCACTTCTGATCAGGCATGGTGGCGCATGACTATAATCCCAGTACTCAGGAGACTGAGACACAAGGATCCTTGCAAGTTCAAGACCAGCCTGGGCTACAAAGTGATCTCAAGTTCAATCTGAACTGCATAGCAAGACCTTGTCTCAGAAAGACAAAAATGAATAAATAAATTTTAAAAATGATAATAATAAAATAAAAAAGTAAAGTCACTTCTGTAATCAATTATGAATACATTTGATACCAATAAAAAAGCAGAAAAGCTCAGCACTGAAATGAAGCATAAAGAGAGAACAATCAAAATGATGCAGTCTGAATTTCGGAAAGAAAATTTTCTATCGAGAAGAAAGAATAAAACTTTAGGGATCTCTGAGATTATTACATAAGGTTCAACGTTCATGTTATCAAAGTTGTAAAAGGAGAAGCAAGGAAAAGGTTGAAAATTCTTCTAAGAAATTAATCTTGAAAACTTCCCTAAATTGGAAAGACAGGGACATATAAATTCATCTCAAAACAACATATATTCATTGTATATATGTATGCATATATATATATATATATCTAATATCAAGTATATATATATATATATATTTGTATATGTATATATACATATATATCCTAGACATAAAATAATAAAGTGCTGAAAATTTTTTAAAAATTAAAAAAATATTGAGAGAGTACAGAGAGATAATACTTGCAAAGGTAAAAACTTCTAGTGACAACAGTTTTCTCATAAGAAGCCATCAGGGCAAAACGCAGTGGCATAACATTTTTTAAAAGCTAAAGTAAAAGAACTGGCATCTCAGAATCTATGTCCAGGAAAAATATCTTTGAGTAATAAAGAAAACATGGCCATACTCAGAACAAAGAAGATAAAAGAGACAAGAAAAAAAAAAAAGAAAAGAAAACCGCTGTCAGACAACTTACCCTAAAATAATGGCTTTGGGAAGTTCTCTAAGCAGAAAGAAAATGAAAAAAGGACTGAATCTTGGAACACTGGGAGAAAAAAGGAACAACAGAAAACAAAAACATGATTTAAAAAGCAGGCTTTTCTTAAAACACTTTTATATCTTTTTGTGAACCAAAATTATAACATTGTCTAATGTGGACCACAATAAATAATTAAATAAAGAGAAGGCAGTTATGTTTTAAATGAGACAGACTAAGGAGACAAAAAGTAAAATTCTAAATTTCACTTTGATTGGCAAAACGTTATGCAGAGGTGATTTGGATATATATATATATGTATCACAGAGAAGAACTTTGGCTTCACAGACACCCATGGCACAAAATGCCTATCATGGAAGTTGTACAATAACTTATATATATACGTGGTTTGTATGTATGATTTACGAGTTGGATATATACAAAATCCAGAGCAAATAAATTAAAACTTTATACAGAGAAACATTTAAAACAAATATAACTGTATAAAAGTTGAATTGTTAATAATGGTCAAGTAATCTGCAGGAGAAGAAATAAGATAGGAGGAAAAACAGAAAACGGAATAATGTTCATAATGACATTAAATGTATATGATCTAAATACAACAATTAAAAACAAAAGATTAAAGGAATGAATTTTAAAATATTGATGCAACTATGGTCTAAGAAAATTACTAACCATATGATGATTTATGTAAGTTATAAATTTAAATCACATAAATAACATGCAAATAATGAAAATAAGAGAGGATAGGCTGTGTTTACTTGCCTATCAGACAAAAGTCTTTAAGATAAAGAAACTTACAAGAAATAGAGGCTCATTAGATCATGATACAGGGGTCATTTCAACTACAAAATAGTAATTATATGTGTCTATGCATCAAAGAAAATAGCAAGATTTGTGAAGCAAAACTGAGCAAAAGAAGAAATAATTTATTCCACTATTATCGGCTACTCTTCTTCACTCATCTTTCAAGTAGTGACAATAAGAAAGATTATGAACAAATTTTAAAACAACTTGATATTACTCTTATTAAACAACAGTAATAAACTGACATTTATAGGACACTTCTCCCAAACAACAGATTACGCATTATTTTCATGCATTCGCAGAACATATAAATTAGATCATATCATAGACCGTGAAACAATCTTTAAAAAAAATGACATTATATAGTGCATGCTTTGTCAAGAATGGCATTGAAGTAGACATCAATGCTAGAATAATAACAGGAGAATCTCTATATATTTGGAAACTTCATACCATTTTTAAAATAATCCATGTTTCAAAGTGATCCTCTTAAAGGATATAGAAATATAAAACATTAAGTTAACAAAAAAAATTACAACATATTTTTGTTGGATTTGAGGCATAATAGAAACTCAAGATCCAGAGTTCGATTCCCAGTACCAAAGAAACAAAAAGCAAATTTGTAGTACTGAAGCCATATACCAACAAAAAAGAAAAGCCTCAAATTAATAATCTAAACTCTCACATTAAGGAACTAAAATACAAAAAAAGAAAAAAAAGAACTAAAATGAAGAGGAGTAAAATGAATGTAAATCATCAAAAAGGAAGAAATAAAAGAATACAAACTGGATGTGGTGGTGTACACCTATAATTCAAGGACTTGGGAGGCTGAGGAAGGAATATGGTTGCAAGTTTGAGACCAGCCATGGCTACGAAGTAAGCTCAAGACCAACCTAAACTGCATAATGAGACACTGTCTCAAAAAGACCAAAAACAATAAAACAAACAAACAAACAAAAAGCATATATGAACAAAATAAAAATACAGAGATAACAGAGAAAAACAAAGATGACCGGATCTAGAGCATGTAATGCTGAGATAAAAGGAGTACGATTACTAAATTAGTCCACTGACTGTTCTGGCATAGCTCTGGGCAGGATTAGGGTGCCCCACTGTGGGTGTGAGTGCTACCCGCCCTAAGCACAGGCAGCCTTGATGAATATAAGGCACAGAAGAAGAGGTAAGGAATCGCTTGCTTGCTGTTAGCTGCTTTTCAACTGCCCTGCTTTGCCATTGACAGTTGACTCTTTGTGATCCCCTATATCATGCCACCCTGCCTTGGAGTCAGCCAACTATGAACTGAAACATCCAAAAACCTCAGCTAAATAAACTTTTCATCTCTTAACTTGTGGGTGTTGAGTATTTTGTCTCAGCAAAGAGAAAAGTGAGTAACACAAAAAAAATTGTGAAGTTTTTTTTGGGGGGGGAATAAGATCAATGGAGACAAATCTCTAATTTAAAAACAAATTAAAACAAAAGAAAATATGTCTTGAATGAAACTGTGGATATCTTTGTAGTTACAGCGGACATCAAAGATAATAAGGGCATATACAAGCCACACTATCAAAAATTAACTGAAAGTAATAGATAAAATGAATTGTATATTGAAAGCTTTATATTGAAGAAGGGTGAGGAAGAAGAAAAGAAAAGAAAGTGTTAAATATAGAACAATCTCAGCACAGCAAACTTTTTTGAATTAGGAAATAGCATTCAAGAATATAGAAAAAGACACATAAAACACAACTAACTTGGCCTTATTCCAAGGGTGCAGGGCTAGATTGACATTCCAAAATAAAGAAATGCAATGAACCAGCGATACATAATAACATCGATTGATGATGAAAAAGCCTTTGGTACATCTCAACAATTATTTATGATGTTCAGAAAGCTAGAATTAGAAGGGAAAGCAATTATTTTTTGAAAACTACAAAATGATAGTCTGAAGACTTTTCACTAAGATAGAAATTTTCCTAGGACTATCTACACTCACAGCTGCTATTCAACACAGAATTGGATGTTCTGGACAAGACAAAGTGGAGAGAATATGAAATAAAGTCACTATCAGAAAGGAAGAACAGTTCTTCACAGACAAACTGATTGTTCATGGAGAAGATTCTCCAAAATCAAAACAAAATTCTAGAATTAAACTCATGAGGATAAGATAAACTGCAAAATATTATTAGTATTTTTATATGCTAGCAGTAAACATGTGAAAGCAAAATATTAAATGCAACGCAGTACTAGTAAGAACTACTACTAAAACAAATACTCAAGCATATACCTAACAGAACATGAGGAATAGGTATGCCAAAATGAATCTAAGTATGGTGCATCACATCTGTAATCCTAGCATTCAGCAATCTGAAACAAGAGGTTTGTAAGTTCAAGGTCTGGCTTAATTCCGTGGTGAGATTCTGTTTCCAATAAACAAATGAACAAAATTCTACAAAGTTGATTAAGTGAAGCAAGATTTAAATAAATGGAAAGACTTAAAATGTTCACAAATTGGAAGTCCCCCCATAGTAAATAACTCAGCTATCCCTCAATTTTTATGAAGTTTAACATAATTTTGATCAAAATCCCACTAAAATATTCACAAGTAAACAATATTCTAAGATATGTAGTCTAAAATAAATCTACAGTATTTCTACAAAAATAAGTGTACATGAAGATGAAAAACACTCAAATGGCAAAATTTGTAAAACTACATGTAATAAAGTAGATGAAATTTATCATTCTACTTGATTTTAAATGTTATGATAGAGTTACAGCAATTCAGACTGTCTGTTATTTGCAAAGGAATAGACACGTAATTATCTGGAATAGAAAACAAAATCCGGAAATAGACTCACAGAAGCATAGACAGCTGATTTTTGACAAAGATATGAAAAAAAACATTTCAATAGAAGAGTAATCTTTTCAACAAGATATTCTGGAGTAATATGAATGACTAACTTCTACTGTAGGCTTGGGTAATAAAACTGAATCTCAGTTTAAGGCCTACAACTTATACAAACCAACTCTCAAAGCAGACCATACATTTACATATAAGATGCAAATTGCAAAGTTTTTGAAAATATAGGTGAAAAGTTACAGAGTGGAGAAAATATTTTTAAATCACGTAACTGATAAAGAACTTGGCAATTTCGGGTAACCCACTTGAGACCCCTTCTACTCTCTCTTGGACAGAAGCTTTCTTTCTCTCAATAAATATATTGGTAATTTAGAACTTGGTAATTTAGAACAAACTCACAAAACAAAAAAAGGGAAGTTCAGGTAGAAAATAGGGCAAAATGAGAACTAAACATCCAAGAAGATGTTAAATATCAGTGCCTACTAGGGAAATAGAAATAGTTGTGATGAGCTAACACTACCTATGTGTTAGATTAACTAAAATTCAAAATATTGATTAAACCAAATGCTAATGAGGATGTGAAAAAACTCAATCTCTTATCATTGCTAATGGTAACATAATATGCCAGAATTGCTAGGAAAAATAGCATAACAATTTCTTTAAAAGTTTAGTATGAATTACCATACAATGGATTAACTATATGATGATAATACTTATGGTAATCAAATAGATCTTTAACACGATTGTATATTGTAGGAGTGGTTCTACAAATATAGTCACACAATGAAATGACGAAAGATTCACTGATAGTAATGTCAGTTTTGCTGTTTTCTTATTGCAGTATATCATCATAAAACATAATGCACAGCAGGGTTAAAATAACTTTTAAAAATGCATTATAGCCTGGCATGGTGGCACACGCCTGTAATCCCAGCACTCAGGAGGCTGAGACAGGAGGATTGTTGTGAGTTCGAGACCAGCCTGCGCTACAAAGTGAGCTCAAGACCAGCCTGAATGGCATAGCGAGACCCTGTCTCAAAAAGACAAGGGCCGGGGATCTAGCTCAGCAGCCTAAGCGCCTGCCTGGCAAGTGCAAGGTTGTGAGTTCAATCCCCGCTGCCGCAAATAAAACAAAACAAAACAAAAAAATGCATTATATATTATATATCTCCAAGTTGTTATAAGAATTTAATCACAAAAGGAAATTACAAATTTGAAGGTGGTAGTTTCGTTCATTACCCTGAATTGATCATTGCCCATTGTAAACATGAATTAAAACATTAAATTGCATTTCATAAATACACACAAATGCTATGTATGAGAAAATAAAAATTCAAATTATGTAGCAAAACATGCCACTAAGTGACATTATAAAAAAATTCCTTTTTGGAAAAAAAAAAAAAAGATGTAGCCTATAGGAGAAACAGCAAATGTAACCTGAAGAATAATCTGTGCTGTCTGACAACTTCCTGTAAATGGGTGATTATTTTAAAGTAAAAAGTTAACAATGAAGAGATCAGCACCATAACACAAAGGCAGAGCACTGACCCAGTAAGCTACTAAACCTTTCATGCTATTGTTAAATCAGTATTTGTATTATGAGAAAGAAAATTATGAGAAACTTCAAAACAAGACAAATGCACGGTTTCTGGTCCCCACTGCTCTCAACTCTAATAAAAATCTAAGTGATAATGTCATTGGAATAAGATTAAATTCTGGTAAGTTTCACATAGAAGAAAAATGTGGGCAATAGTGTCAAGAAGATAACAGGCAATAAAGTAAAATAAAAATGTAAACAAAACAGCAAAAATATGTAAATATGTGTAACAGCAGGAATTTCAGCAAGAATCTTGTCCTCAAATATGGAATAGTTACAAAATCTTAAATCTGTGCATTATTGATCAAAAACTAGCATAGATTATTGGTATTAAGTAGAAAATCTAAAATAATTTAAGAGAATAATTCAGTCTTCTAAAGTACTAAAATTAATGACAAAAAAGCTAAGAATCAGAAAAATGTGCTCAGTGATCAAATATATTTACAAATGCAGACTTACTGTTTTGTTAACAGTATTGAGAAAATTGAGATAATTTTGCAAGCTCTTGAAAACCTCTGCCAAAGACTTATGAAGTGGGAGTGATAGTACTGACTTTAAAAAGACGTATGAATATTAACTCAGATAATGAGCACAAAATGCTTAGGGCCTGAAATACCACATGCTCAATACATATTATCCCTAACAATCATGGTTACTTAACTTTGAATTTCTACAAGACCAATTCTTGAGAGCTACTTGAGTTTTGATTACTAAGCATTACCACACTAAAGAAGTGGTAATAACCAAGATATTTACTTTCATTGACAATCCAAGAAGGATGTGGAAAAACATAGTTATGAAACAGTGAAGTACCCCTTTTTTGGTGGTACCAGGAAAATGGAGGTCAAAAGCTAAAAAAAAAAAAATCCAGGATTAAAACATGAGAGGACAGTTTCTTAAGGAAATAATACCTAATTTTATATAGAAATGGTGAGTACTTACAAGTACTTTACTAGAAACCCAGGGATGGAGAGAAGAGGGTTATGATTGTAAGAAGCAGGAGTCAATACAGAAGTCACATGATATTTTGACTGAGGAAATAATTTTTATGATGATGATATAATCAGTTTGTTTGTTTGTTTTCTTTCCATATACAATACCTACATGTTTGGTGAAAAAAGTGGTCCAATAGAACACACTTTGTCATGAGACTTATAGGTCAAAATAAAGTCATGACTCTAATTGATTATTGTGAGTGGTAAGAACAACATAGAAAACAAAGAAGGCATTCTATTTGGAGAATTGTAGAGCCAGAAAAAGGCTAGCATCGAAGGGCTTGAAGTGTGAATTAAAAGAGGTGAGCCTGATGGATCACAAAGTTCCTTTTGTAACTACCAGGAGAAAATTCTGTCTGAGAAGAACGTAGAAAGTCTCTGTCACATTTTTTAAGAGAGAAAGATGTGGTTCAGGGTACAGGTAAACACAGTGAAAAATGAACTCATCTAACATTTCTTAGATGAAACAGATGCAACAGTAAACACAAACAGCAAATGTGCAAGAGGAAGTCTTCGCCAGGCATTCTTAGCTACATTTTTTTATTGCTTTGCTAATGGTTAAAGAGATTGGAAGTTCCAAGATATTGTGTGTATGTCTGTGTGTGTGTGTGTGTGTGTGTGTGTGTGTGTGTGTGTCTGTTTTTCTGTAGTTAGTGAAATGAATGCTGTCAATTATCGTTGAGATTTATATACAATATATAAATCGATGCCAGTATTTACACATCAAACCACCTTTTCATATAATTTAACAACATGCTTTTCTAATAGCCACAAGCTACCATAACACTATAAAAGAGATTTTAATTTGCCACGATTTAGTTCTTAATGTAATTAACAATGGTAAATATGTGCCAAACTTTCAATAGGATGTGAAAACTAGTTCCACTATACTTACAGACACACATGCAATAAATGCATGTCAAAACATAGCATTCTCTTAAGGAAATGGGTATTTACATTTGAAGTGTGTGGTTAGTATTATAATTATTCAATTTAGAAGACAAGAGGACAATTTCCTTATGAAAATGAAGCCTTACCAAGGCTGATCAAAGTTCAATTTGGAACCTTATATGAATTTATGACACCGGCATTGGAGAAAATCTTAGTGCAATGATTTCAGGAGTTAAATCACAGTGAAACTTGTGCTTTTCACCATCACTAAAGCAATAACTTAAAAACAGTAATCTACTTACTATATTTGCAGTTATATTCATTTCATTTTTCTGATGTTTTTCCATTGTGAGTCTCAGGCAGGCATAAATTAGAGGAAGTATGTGTATTGTGTTTATTATTTTAGTATGAAAATGAGATATATATTCATATTCATAGATTCTCTAGACAAGGAGTGGAAAATATTATGAATACAGACTACCTAGCAGAATTCCAAAGTACTTTAGCAACACTATTATTACTAAGAGTAATAATATTAATGATAATAATATTAGAAAAAGGATAAATGTAAGCAAAGGGGTGATAAAGAATGAAAACAGAAGAATGTATGGTGAATTTACTGCTAACCAAATAATGCGTATTTAGTGAGCCTACACTTCTCACTTCTAGCGCAGCTAGCCAGGGAAATATGAAATATCTGAGTCAATTGACTGTAGGGTAAAGCATTATGTGTTTTTCTTGAACCAATAATGAAAAACCTATATGTAATTATCAAGGATATCCTTTCATAATCTGGTGAAACATGGACTTTGTTTGAAGTGGTAGTTTTTTAAAAACTCCAATCAGTCTTGATCCCTGTGTAAGACCCCTTGGTGTACCAAACTGGGAATGAAACATGCTAAAGAAACAAATTTGAGTTGCTTTAAAAAGTAATCTTTTCTATTCCTTTTATTTTCATTTTTTTTGTTTTTTCTCTTTTTTCCAATCACTAAACCCAATCTTTTCTCACTAATACATATGCGCCCTGGGAAAAGGGTCCTAGTTTAAACAGAAGTGAGTAACTGTTAGAGCAACTGATCTTGGAGAGAGAGGTACTCTATTGCAGTCCATAGGTCTTATTGAATTTAGATAAAAATCAAATAAACAACAACAAAATAACATCTCATTGTACATACATTTTAAAGATAAACCTTTTCAATTTTTTGAGTACTTCAGGTTTACTGAAAAATTATAGTAGATTTTTCAAATAAATCTTTTCCAGTTTCTGGTCACAACTGTTAACATCTTACGTGAGTACACAGTATTTGTTATAATTAATGAACCATTATTGATACATTATTAATAACAAAGCCCATTCTGTATTTTTATATAGTTTCTATGTAATGTTCTTTTTCCTTTTTCAGCATCCCACACATAATACTGCATCACTTCATTTTCATGTTTTCTTAGATTTTGTTGAACTCTAAAAATTTTTCACACTTTTTCTTGTTTTGACAACACTTACCATTTTCTGGAGTGTAGGTCAAGTGTTTTTAAACATAATAATTTTGTTTTTGCTTTGTTTTGTTTTACTGCTTGTTTGTTTGTTTGTGTTTTGAGATAGGGCATCTCTGTGTAGGTTAGGCCAATCTTGAGTTCACTATGCAGCCCAGGCTACACACATAGGTATACAGGTACCTATGTTTTAAATGACTTGACACCAAAGTTGCTTCTCCCATATCACTTGGGTCAGGTTGTGTTTATGAAGTTGCCCCCACTATAATGTTGTTCTTTTCCAATATTTCTATAGTGTACATTATAAAAAGAAGTCATCTACATACATATTTGTATACCTAGACTTTGCCTGGCCCAACCATTCTAAATACAGTCTCAGTTTTTACATATCATGCATTCCAAAAATGGTACAATCTTTGCCTAATGTTATCTATACAAAGGAAGACTTTAAGCATGAAAGGTTATAACTCATTATTGAAAGTTAAGTTCAGTTGTCTTCAAGTTTTTCTTATGGAATTTCTTTCTGTGTTTATATCTTTCACAGAAACTCCACTTAATATTGCACTTCAGAATGACACATTGGAAGGTGAATTATTCAGTTTGAGCTACTATAACAAAACACCACACAGTAGGTGACTTTAAAAATAGAAATTTAATTTTATCTCTGTTCTGGAGGATGGAAGTTCAAAATCAGAGTTAATTTCTGGCGAAAACTCTCTCTCTGTCAGGTTGTGACCTTTCTCCTATATTCTTATGTGGAGTGAGAAAAAAGGTGAAAGAAAGAGAATGGCCTGATGTTTGTTCTTATAAGATAACTAATACTATTACATCAAGGCCCAGGCCTTATAACCTCATTTAACATTAAACACTTCTTAGCTTTCCCATTTTCAAATATAGCCACACTAAATCTGAGTTTCAACAAACCAGTTTTGAGGAGAAATAAACATTTACCCCATTATAGAAGGGAAAGAAATCTAAGAAAATTCAAATAATGAATAGAAGTTAATATGTGAAATCTGTCTCCTCATGGAAACAAAAGTACAACAAGTTATTAGAAAATGTTTGCTTTTATTGGGATTATTTGTCTTTGGGATATTTATCATATTTACCTTTGAAATTTGCATTAGGTTTCGTGGCATGATTAGATATAAATCTATTCAAACCAACCCTAAAATGAGGCCCCTTTTATAAACACACAGCTCAATTAGAAAGAAACGGTCATCTCAATACTGCTCCACTAATGAGAATTGCCTCTATGAAATGACTATATTCATTTAATTAAAAAGCCCATTATGGATCTCATTCAAAATGCTGTTCACTGAACTCTTCAGAATAAATCTAGTTTGTTTTAGTGGAGTGTTTAGAAATGTCACTTTTATTTGTTTTCAAAGATGGTAAAACAATGGGGTTTTGGAAATCATAATGAGCCATTCACAAAAAGAAGTTGAAGTAAATGGCTTTTATACATTGAGAATGCTTTAAAAGCAAAAGGGAAGTTGTGTCATGATAATACAGTAAGGAAAGGAAAAAGAAGAGTAATAAATTAATAGCAAAAAATTATATAAAAGTTGATTTTTCTTATACTTTCTAATTGTTTATCATAATCCAAAACTATATTTTAACTGTTTAATTATCATAGTTGAAAAAAGTACCATAATATGTTATAATAGTAACACTTCCAAAGAATTATGTTGTATAGTTTTATATGTAATTTCAATAGATTTAAGTCATGTGAAACTCAGACAAAAGGCTTTTCAAACCCAAGGTATATAAAACTCTTTGGTATGTAATAATAAAAGTTAGAATCACTAATTGGTCTGAAATGAACAGATGATAAAATACACTGTAAAAAGATAGATTGTGAAATATCTTAGAAGAAAAATACAATGAGATTATTATCTAATGTAATATTCAAGGAGGTGAACTACAATATAAATAAAAAGTAAGCATAATATTTCTTGCTGCAAACATAATTCTAGGTTAGGGTTGGAAAGCTATAATACTCTTTTTTTTTTTGTAAAGTTATAATTCTCAGGCAAAATTCAGCCTTCCAGTTCTCTTGTAAAAGTATTACTGGAAGACCAATTCATACATTCCCATTCATACACATCATCTATGGCTTTTGTGGTACAATAATAAGATTTAATAATTGTGACATAGGTCATATGGCCGATAAAATCTAAAATAATTACTTTTTATTAACATAATGAGTTTGCAAATTCGTGATCTACAGGAAAAGGAGTAGCTCTTAAAACATGATAGTCAAAATAGACACTATAAAGAAATACTCAAATGTCTGGGCTCTGGACATATGTAAAACTTAGCCACTTGTCTAAAAGGAAGGCAAAGATCAATCGATACAATCCTGTAATGCTAACAACAGATGAGCGTAATGTCCTCTTTCCAAAATACCAAAAGTAAAAATAGAATTAAAAAAGGTATATAAAATCACAATAAATTATGAAGACTAGGAATAGGAAAAAGAGAAAGAGGAAGAAGAGACACCACAAACAAAACACTTTATCCAAATTTTGGGAAATGAAAATGATAAAAGGTTTATAAATAATTTAGTAGAGCGAAGGAAAACACATATCAGAAAAACTTCTGGTAAGACTAACATCTGCTAGTCCTGTTAGTCTTCTGACAAATCTATGATGGTTCGTGTTGGTTGCTCACCACGTGTCTGAAAAGCCTAGATTTTCTGACTGCAGGAATCTAGAGTACAGTTGAGTAGATCTACACAGACGCTGAGGCTGCAGATGTGGAGGAATTCAGCCACAGTAGAGTGCAATGGTGAGGTTTCAGACTGAAGCAGGGTGTGAATGAATGACAACCTTGTAATACTATGGGAGATAACTTTCTCTTCTCTCAAGCCGATACTGGAAAATAAATCACAGACTGGACATTTGCCAAATGAACTGTACACTTCAGAGAATACAAATATATAAACAAAAGCTTTGAAGCACTGACACTTGGTAAGAGATATCCTTTTCCACCAAAAAGAAAAAGGAAAAACAGATAAACACAAGAATTTCTTGTTTTCTGTGTAGTAAATCCATAAGGAAATAAAGGTCTCTAAGCAAATCTTTCACGAACCTATTTAGTATCTCAATTATTATTTTAAATAATCCTCTGGAAAGAAAATAAATAAAACAGTGGAAAGTGAGGATACAGTAGAATGGTTGAAAGATTAAACTGAAAGGCACAATATGTATGACTAATTTTAGAGAATGCATTTGTCTTAGTCCATTTTGTATTGCTTTAAAAAAACATAGATTGAACAATTTATAAACAGTAGAAATACATTTTTCAGGAAGTAGGCTGTTGCTTCTGATTCAATTCTGAGTGTCCCTCAAAAGCCCATGTGTGAAAAACTTGGTCTCCAGCCTTTGGTGGTATTGGGTTGTGATGGAAGCTTTAGAATATAGGGCCACGTGGAAGAAGTTAGGTTATTGGAAGCATGCCCTTGAAGGGAATATGTTTTGAGACCTCAGCATCTTTCTATCTGTCTCTTCGCTTCCTGGCTTCCACAATATGAACAGGATCTCTCTGCCATCTGTTCTCACTATAATGTGCAGTGCAGTCGTAGGCTCTGAGCAATAGGACAAAGTGAGTATGGATTAACACCTCTGAAACTGTGAACCAAAATATACCTTTCCTCCTTTTAAGTTTTATCTCATGTGTCTTGTCACAGTGTTGGGAAGGTGACTACTGCATTTGAGAATTCCAAGATAAAGGGCCTGATCAATTTGGCATCTAGCAAAGGTTCAATCTCTTCATCCAAAACCTTTGGCACATTCTGGTGAAATATCAAAGCAATGAAGTTAAATAGGGGATACTAAACATTTCCAAAAAAGGGAAAACAACACCAATAAATAAACCACGAAATAAAGAAAGAAATAAAGGTTCACATGAAAATGATTAGGCCTCTTAATAGCTTTTTGTCTTATGTTTGGCTATTACCTCAAAGCTTCCTTTAATAGTGTACATTCTTTGTTGTCTAAGTTTTCTTCCGTAAACTTAGTCTTATTCTCCATGGATTCTCATTCTGCATTCTTAGATGATTCGATCTAGTCCTATAACTTCAAATTCCATCTAAAGGACGAGACTCATATTTATATTTTCAGCACATACTTCTCAACTGAGCTCATGTCCAATATATCTGTTCATCCACTTGACATTTCCATTAGAAAAAAAAATTTCAATGTCTTAAATCCATATCATAGTTCCCTCTTCTTTCCTCACCTACATCTGCAATCTGGCTTTCTTCCAGGCATCCTCTCTGAAATGGACCCCTGAATGGTATTGGGGCAGAACTGTTTCAGTCATTTCTGCCCTTTATTATCCATTAGACCTTTATTTAATTTATCATCACATATTGCTGATTTTCCCCTTGTGAATGGCATTGCATCTTTCTAAACCTTTGTATCACCACTCCGACCACCTGGCCTTGTTTTCATCTGAATTTCTGGAAGAATCATGCAACTGCTCTTCCGTCATGCATTCTTGCTTCCCTTTTTTATACAATGGACACCGAATGATCTTTTGCAAAACCAGTTGTGATCACATTAATCTAAAAGATCTCTTAAAATACAAGAGTAAGAAAGTCTTATAAGGTTTGAAGTTAACTGTCTTTTTAGACTTCTGTCTCCTCACTCTCTTGCTTGCAGGGTTACACCAGCCAATATAAGGTGAGCCCTAATTAACTTTCTTCAGATTCTTTAATCCAGTGGTTCTCAGTGTGTTCCCTGGACCAAGATGAGGATCACCTGGGAATGTGTTGAAAATGGAATTTCAGCAGGTACTTGGGCCGCATCCTGAGCCTGCTGAAACATAAGCCTTCATAAGCCCAGAAATATGTTTTCACAGATGATTTTGATGTACTGTAAAGCTTGAGAAACAAGAACGACCACACACACTAATTTCACTTCTCCTTCTTCCCCTATAGCATACTTAGTTTTTCATTATTTTTCAAGTCTCAGCTCATGGTTTATTTTTTCCTGAAAATTCTTTTTGACTTTCCAACATTTCCTATGTCTAGTTTATATTTGCCTGTTAGAAACTGCCATAGTTTTGCCCATTTTTCTTCAAAGTTATTATTACAATGGGTGATTATATACTTGCTGATCATTTTATTAAATGTCAGTTTCTTTAGTTACTAGAAAATAGGAGAACCTGAACCTGGTTAGATTAACTCAGAATTCATTCAAAATGGTGAAACATAACAGATTTTCAGTAAATATTTTTAGGTTACTGTGTGTTAAACATAGAGATAACATGGAGATAAAAGTGCGTGACAAATAAAGCAATTAGCAAACTGAATTGCTGATGACAAGCATTCACTGATTCACTGATTTAAAACAATATACAATTATATGAAATTTATATCAAATATCTATCAAACATTCTAAGCCAGTATTATTGATAAATACAATTGAAATTCAAACAAGCCAATTGTTTAGGCTCACTAATAATTAATATAGGAAAGCAGGGCATTTACAATTATAGAGAGCTTAGAAACGAGGACTTCTGTTGTGTTTTTTAATTGTTTTTCCCTTCATGCAGAAGGAGCATTGATTGATCTATGTGTGTTCTGCATACTCCTTCTATAAAAACTTTAAATGTTCTACAAAAAGCGAACAATAAAGGAGACAGTATAGCTAAATATTCTATTCTTAGGAACAGTGATTTATCGGAAAGAGCTTTAACTGTGCTCCAGGACCCCTGGTTCTTTGCATTCTGAATTCTGTTGCTCGTAACTAAGCAACACGGGTGCTTCATGGAAGACTATGCTTCCAATACTAAACTAGCTCTGTCTGTCCTGTGATTACAGGCAGACCCAGAAATAGAGGTCGTCTGGCCACAGGAACATGCTAAAGTAGAAACATGATTACTTAAGATCTGAAATGTAGCAAGATGTCAGGATTGACTGATAAGACAGCACTTGTACATCTGCATCCCTTTGCAGAGGCCTGGACAAAAGCAAAAACCTTTATCTTAATAAATAATATACTTGGGTCACTGGTTTTAAGAAAGATAGAGACTACTAAGAAAGTGACCTAGAAAATTGAAAAGTTAGGACTTAATTGCAAAGAAAAAATTGAAAAGGTAATAGGTCTTGCTCTCACTTTGCCAAAGAAGGTTGTGAAATTGCATCCTCTTTGCCCTTTCTCTATGCTCACTAAAAGGGGATATTTAGACCTGAGCACTGTCTCCCTGCTGATGTCTGTGAAAAGACTATCTTTTACAGTTCACTTCTAAACACATGTTTTGTGAAGATAATTTTAATTTGGTGTTGTAACAAACACACCATAAATTATGCTATAGAATTAATATCTGCCAAGTCATTTTCATAAAGAACATGTCTGTTCTATCTCATAGGTTTGCATCTCAAAGATCTTCATTTCAAAACCTTATTATTCTTATCATTCTTATTATCATTCTTCTTCTTTATTTGGCCACTTACATTTCTGACACCCTCTGTAACCTTCCTTTTTAGTTCATAGCCCAACAATTACCTAGTCTATGCAATAAACTTTCTATCTTTCTCTCTGTCTCTCTTTCTTTCTATTTCTTTCTTCTTTACTTTCTTCCTTTATTTATTTTTATTCAGTACTTGCTTGCAGTACGTAATCAATATGTTCATCCAGGGAAGTTGACACATATGCACATCACATTTTAATCTTTTTCACTTCCCATTCCTCTTGCCTCCCTCCCCTATTCCTCCATCTTTCCATTTCCTTTCCTCTTCCAAAAGGTCTAACTCCCTGTTTCCTATCATTTATCTTTTATTTTGCTCTTTAAATTATTTATACTTTTAGTTTCTCATATAAGGGAAACCATTTGATATTTAGCGTTCTGGGGCTGAGGTATTTCTCTTAGTATTATGGTCTCAATATGTATCAATTTTCCTAATAATGACTGAAATTTATCTTTCTGTAAGGTGGACTACAGTCATCTGTTGATGAACATACAGGCTCTTTCCAAAATTTAGCTATTGTGAATTGTGCTGCTGTAACCATGGGTATGCATGCATTACTGTGAAATATCTTTAGCTCTTTGAGGGAAGGTATCTAGAAGAAATGTCTCAGTGAGAATGGAATATTTGTGCAGTACCATTCTGAAAGGTCCTGAAGACTTCTCCTCTAATTTATTTGCCAGGTTGCCCTAAGGCTGAATTAGCTATAACTTCTGTCGGACTGTTCATTTGTTTATCCTTCCATTTTTATCTACCACATACTTTTGGTTAATGATCAAATCCTTTATAAAAAGATTAAAAGTGTGTTAATATCCAGTAACTGATTACTCATTCATTTTTACATCTCATCCAAACATGCCTTCATGCACCGGAACCATGAATAATTACTCCAAAGACATGGGAAATTTGTATGTAAGACTGTATTTAAATTCCTTGGACTATATCATGTTCAAAATCTTGTAGCCATTGTACGTGCTGTATTCATTTGTTCAGAATATCTGCTCCCATTTTCTTATGATTTTCTAGTTGATTCTTTGTCCTCCTTTAAAATGGTTTATTCCACCTTATTTTGGTGTTCTCTCTATTCATCCCTTCCCTCTTGTTAATAACCATAGTTACCATTGTCTTGGTAACCTTTATATTTCCTCCATTCCCTGAGCAGCACATGGCATATTGTATTGATATGGGGAGTAATTTTGTGCATCTTGTGGGTACTCCTTGCCACCTGTGACTTTTATTGAGTTGTTCGTTGATGATTCAGGCATGTTGGCACTTTATTATGGATGCCCTGGTAAATAGAAAGATTTTAAAGTTCAAAGAATGTACCGTTAAAAAGGAATTTCAAGCAAAGCTATAGACATAATGATTCCTATTCGTGAAGGAACACGGTATAGGAAGAGGGAAAAGGGGATAGAAGCAGAACAACTCACTGTGTCTAAGAAGGAAAGAGGTTCTATGAAATGAGGTCATTAAATAAATGCTGTTATCAATGATTTCTAATTTCTCAACTATCAAAACAAAGTTATTATTAAGATTGGGGCAAGACATGTATTTATTTAGAATTGTCAAGGACTATATTTACACATGATTTGTTTTAAAGTTGTGTGTTTTGGAGTACGAAGAGATTACAAAAGCAGTATTTTTTTTTGTAAATTCCATTTCAGTATTTTCATTCTATGTAGCATAACAAATGATAATGGGGCCACTTTTAATCAACTTGTTTTTTCATTCTGTTAATTTCCTTGTCTATTTGAGACATCCATTAGAGTCAGTATCTTTAATTTAATGGAAGATTTCCTTTTGAAGTTGCTACAATTTTTCTGTGTAAATTAACACTGTGGATATGTAATGGATGTGTTAAATAGATAATGCTATTAATGGGGAAACTGTATAAATTAAATACAAGTCTAATAATTTTTAGAGTATCTGTTTGATTTCAACAGTTTGGGTTCTCTCATGCAGTGAACAGAAGGCTCTTATATATTACCTTAATTTTATAATCAGTATCACAGAAATTTTAATCACTAACATCCTGATTTTATTTTGTATGGATTTAATACTCAGACATGTATGAGATAATGTTCACACCTATATTGACAACACTTTCAAAAAATAAACCAAGAATTTATGTATGCTACAAAAGAAAGTTATTATTTAGGAAACTAAAAGTAAGGCAAGTAGAAAATTCAGAAGTTTGAGGGAATCAGTTGCAGACTTACAATGTTTAAATGTGATAAACACCTAATGCTGTCTTCAAATTTAGTACTTTCTCTTTAGGAATAAAATAAAAGACCCATATTTTCTGTTTTTCTTTTAACATGCAAAGGCATTTAGAAACATTAAAACTTGTGAGATTTCTTAAATTGATGATTATACATTTATTATGTATAGTTGATTATAGAAACTATGTAGCCAACATTGTTACCAGAATTTTCCTCTAATAAATTTAGTGTAGCTATTTCTTACTTATTTCAAAAAATAGAGAATTTTTATGAAATAACCTCCTTAATATATTTTCGGACTCTGTCCTAAAACTATAGTGTAACACTGCCAGAGAATAGTGTGATTGATCTACAAACATCTATGTTCACTCTAGGAAAATAATGGCAAATATTATACTTCTAAAGCTGTCACACTCATTCTCTCTCTCTCTCTCTCTCTCTCTCTCTGTCTCTGTCTTTCTCTCTCTCTCATACATAGTCAAAGGCAAACATGCAAATGGATACAATATGAACCTTTTGACAACCAAGCAAGAAACTATTGTGTTGTCAATTATACATATCGAGCCACAAAACAATTTATCACAAAAAGGTTAATGAGCATCAAGATGAGATGGAATCCAAGGTGTTTAGGGTTGCTTTTGTGATTTCGAATGCAATCTTAGCTTTCTACATGCAAGTGTACTTGCGGGAAAATATCTCAAACTGCAGAGGAACATGAGGAAAGCAGGTGCAATAAATGTCGTATGTTTGAATGGTAAATCTGCTCATCTTACCAGACATATTTTGCATTGGGAAGAATTATTTTGTTTAAGGAATAGCGTAATTGCTTCCAATTTGGAGTGAGGAATATTTTTAAACTCTTTGGCTTTTTTTCCCTAGAGTATTTAAAGATTATAATATAGCTCTGCAGTCAGTAATAACTAATAAAAATTAATTGAAAAGTAAGACCATGGCAAAAAAAAATCTTGAAAAAATGTTTCTATTGCACTGAATGTGTGGTTTCTGGGCTGAGGATGAAGCTCTGTGGTGAACCATTCACCCAGTATGCACGAGGCCACGGGTTCCATCGCCAACAAGGCAGTAACAATGACAATATTAGAAAAGCATGATTTTAAAGATATTTTGATATGTTAATATAAATTGATAGCTTTTGGATTTTATTTCATGATTCATTCACAACTTATAAAGGATTTGGTGGTGCTGAATGGGCCAGTGTCCCCTTTGCCTAATCATGAGTATCATATAAAGTGTGAGATATGGTGTGGCTCACTAAAGACACAAAGATGGACATTTGTGTGCAAAACACTAGAATCCTGTGATTTAAAAAAAAATGTAATATCTAAATGTCAAATTTTAACTCTTGAAAAGGAAAAAAAAGCAAAGAAATTACTCATCAGAGGAAAAAAAGAAAAAAAATATTTACCATTATCACTTAACTCATTCTAATTTATGGACAAATGCTGCTGGCTGAATATGAATAATCTCTTTGTTTTAAACTGTCATGGCACCTGTCTATGTCACACATTTAGTACCCATTGCACTGATTTATATCGCTAAGTTTTCTTTTTGGAATTTTTAAAAATAACTCAAAGCTATATCTTAAAAATGCTATAAAACAATGTTGGTACTTTTAATGTTTCATTTTTTTCACCCTCCAAGACAATGATCAACGTTTTGCAAGTTGGTACTAAATACATATTTTTGTATTTATTTTTCCAGAATCAATTATAGCCAAATGCAAACAATAGAACCTCAGTAAATATTCTTAACTAGAATATTTAAATATAACTGATACAGAAAATTTTGCCCTAGTATACAACATGATTGTGCAAAAAAAGCACCACAGGTATTTAATTAGGGTCACAAAAATCAATTACGAGCACAGGATTTTATTCTTCTGGCTTATAGTGGGAGGTATCTGTCTCTTTCAAGGTCACAAGACATGTGGTCCTCTGTGCCCACTTTCTCCACGGCCTAGCTCTATCTGACTGCCTATAATATTTCTAACTAACTCAGCTGCCTGTAACAAGAATTGATTTATTTTAAAACAACAGTATCTCTTAACTGGCTTCCCATAGGTCTGTAGGAGATCATAGGTCTTTAGGCATCTACTGTGTTCCTCCCTATACTAACCTTGCTTGCGCTGAGTACTAGTACTAGCCTACTTTGTATACAGTTATTAAATGGAGGTATTAAAGGTCTCCTGGAACCTTGAGGTTATAATACAGAATCAATGAGATGGATAAATAGATAGGGAGATAGAAAAACACATTAATTAGATTTTAGAGATTTTTTTTTGGTGGGGAAAATTGTTTATATGTACTTAACTTTTGCAATGAGCTTTCAATTGAACTCTCTAAAATTTAAATGGCAAGTCTCCTACTGTTAAAGTTTCAGGAAAGAACTGATTTATACAACTTAGATGTTAAGTAAGAAACATCACAGTGCATCAGGTAAGAAAAATTTAACTGACCTGAATTAACTGACAGCAGGTAAGAAAAATTTAAGTGACCTGGGAGAGAGGCTGAAACAAGCAAATTATCTTAAAATTACCTTTCACTACTATTCACTGGGATAAATTTATTGAATTCAAGTTCTATGTTCTCCATTCTTATCATTAAATAATTCCAAATACTAAAAAGAAAGGTGTTTTTAGCTCTGCTAACAAGACAGCAACAAAGAATCCATAACTTGAGCATTTCAGAATCTCAGTGAAACATTGTACTGTACAAATATACAGTATCCAAAAAACAAGCAAGCATGAAAGAAAGAAAGAAAGAAAGAAAGAAAGAAAGAAAGAAAGAAAGAAAGAAAGTTGAATGGATGAAAGGTGGAAGGTAGGAAAGAAGAAAGGAAAGGAAGGAAGGAAGGAAGGAAGGAAGGAAGGAAGGAAGGAAGGAAGGGAGGGAGGAATCTTGTGATAGTGCTGCCTCCCAACACAACTACTCCACAATATATATAGTGTGATACACACACCTTACATCCAAACCTAGCTGCCAGGGTGATTTATCAAGAAAAAAATCTCAGCAGCAAGATCAAACATTGAACTTCAGGCAGCCTTTCTCTTCTAGCATTTGGGAGGTAGGAGAATTTTCTCTGATAAAGGGTAAGAGGGTTCTTAACAACCCCAAACCAAAATTATATGGGAAAGAAGCAAATTTGAGTCTAGGTAAAGAGGACAAGGTGTGAGTAACTGTTTGTCTACTGTTTCTTTACTTAGTCCTTGAGATACTGGCCCTATGTCTTTTTTCAGTATTCTGTGTTCTCCTATGTCCAATCTTTAAAGAGTTCCAGGCAAGGGCAGTGACTTACAACTACAAAGCACATGTTGAGCAAAAGGAACAATACAATGTGTGCATTTTGAAATAATTTTCTGTAATATGTCACATATCTTATTGTTTTGTTCTTTCACTTTTTGAAAACAAGTCATCTTCCAAACCAATTTCAAATAGTTATTGACAGTGAAAGAGAGAATGTACTTTCTGAGAATACAAATGTACTATGGTCAATGTTTAGTACCTCCACATAGCAGTGGAGAATACTTCACTTTAATCTAAATTCAATGTTTCTCTTTCCACTTGTCAATTGTCACATAAATAAGAATTGCTAACTGCATATTATCTGAAAGAAATTAGTAACATGTATTATCAAAATGTACACTATAGACATGAAATACTAAAGATTTAAACAGCATAGATATCTTTCTTGTATTGAAGTGTTCTTTGAAATATCCAAAATATTAATGTTATGCACATGTTCATCATCTTTTCCAATCATTTGCTCTACCAGCATTCATCAAGAAAGGCATGAGTGGGGAATAGTCTAATAGTTGGATTATTTTAACTCTAGTCACTGGAGAATGGTAATTTGGATATTTTCTGGCTTCAGTGGAGCTTAGTGCACTGGTAAATTTCTCCCCTCATATGTAAAAGCAGATGATCTCATTTTCTTAAGTGATAAATGGATTCTGTGCAGTATAGCTCATTCGTGGTGAACTTTACAAATGACTCACACCATATATGACTTGTGTAATTACATTTACATTTGCTTGTCATATTTACTCTAAAATGTCACTGAGTACTTTTAAAGTAGCTCTATATAGTACACCAATGGTGAGAAAACTGAAGCTATTTGTTTCACTTTAAGTCCAACCCTGATTAGTTCCATAAGAAAAATAAATCAAATTCATTTGCTAGGGTTTATGGGAGTGTTTCTTTCTCTCTCTCTCTCTCTCTCTCTCCCTCTCTGTCTCTGTTCCTCTTCTTTACCCTCCTCACTCTCAGAAGAATCACTGCCTCAAAGTCACACTGCAAGCTAATTACCACGATGGAAAACTGTGGTGGCATTTTACTTCAAAAGATCACACGGCATAGTGAAAAGAGCACCAAACGTATAATTAGAAGTCCGAGATTCAAAGCCAGGTTCTCCCCTGTCTAGCACCTCTTGATCCTTGCTCACCTTTAATAAGCAACGAAACTTTAGGCAAAGCAAGGATGAGTCTCTGTTTCTTCATGATTGCTTTCTTTTTTCTTTTTTCCTCAACGATTCCCATAAAGACCAAAGAGAATAAATTTATCAGATCTATAAATGTATCTATGTTAAATTTACACATAAATTAGGTTAAAACCAATTATAATTTAAAAATGACATCTTTGCATGTAACACTGTCTATGACGTCTGGGAAGAGCTTAAAAATTCAACATGCATATATCTGTGCATGCCAGACTGACACCCCATAACTGTGCTTCTCATTCATTAAGCATGTAAAAATTAATATACAGTCAGAGAGGGAAGGGACCTTCAAGGAAGTCAGCACAAAAAAATAAAGTCATCAAAATTGTGGCTGGAGCACTATTAGAAGAGAGCCAAGCCTCAGGATGGAGAAGCAAGAGCAAGACCTGCAACCCTTCCTAGACACAAAGGGCTATTTGAGATTACACTGTTATTAGCACCACCTGGCCCAGTGGGCCCAGATAGGCGTCAGATGCAACAATGTGGGTGACCAGAGCATCTGAACCTATAATCCCTTCCTTTCACAAGAATTTCTTGGATCTTTTCTTGTAGCCTTGCTATGATACTCATTTCCCTATTGGATCAATATTAGCTAAGCAACTATACTTGTAATCCTATAGCTTGATTGCAGTATGGCCTATGTTGGACTCACATTGCTATTTGGCTGTATAAATTACTTAGGAGTAGAAGCCTCAGTGGCCACCCTTTGTGGGACCCCTCCCATCTCTCAGGAGATTTCTCTTAATAGAACTTTCCTACTCTAAACCACCTTTGTTCTTTGGTATTCATTCTTAGATATTCAAGGGACAGGAATTTGGCACATCTGATATCTAGCAGATTGGGACTTAAAGAGGAGAAATTAAAGTTGCCTGAAAGTAATGGTGTCAGAGAACAAATGTCATGAAAAAGAAAGTCTTTTTTAATTCTGATATTCCACAAAAGGCATATGGAAAGAATTGGTATCATAACAACAATAATAATAATGATAACAATATTAATAATATTCCAAACTTCAGGGCGTTGTTAGAGTCAAATAGAGCATTTCATAAGAAAGGACACAGATATGTTTGGGAGATATACCTAGTTCATCTAGAATATCTTACTTTACTGATTTTCAGAGGGTAAATTAGAATATAATACATGTCCTATGGGCTTCATTGATTTCTGGCTTATCGGCATTTTGCAATTATTGACTTTTCCTATTTGACCATCCTCATAAGCTTGATATTTCAGTACTATGAGTACAACTTAGAGGACTTGGTGGAAAAACAGAGATAGTATTTTCATTGTAAGTTGGTTCAAAGCAGTAGAATTTCATTTCCATAAATAATTTACTATAGTGATATTATGCAATGTTGACTCTGGAAACTGAAACCAAGCAGGGAATAGTGCATAATTGTACAGATTATTGCTAGCTAAAACAGCCCAGGCTTTATCCATTATCAAACTTTAAGACTCTCAGGTTAGAAGAAACTGTAAACATTTAAATTTGAACAAACCCCTGTATTCATCCTATTTATGAGTCATTAAACTCACTGTGTATCAATCAAGAAAGTTCCTTTCATCTTTGGACAAATCTTATTATTATAGGCTACAAATACTCTTTCCGTTGATCTACTACATACTGGTCCTATTAGGGGACAGAAAAAAACAAACTACTTTTTTTACCCATGATGACTGTAAATATTTAATAATAGTCTATCTTTCTTGTTGTTTTTGCACAAGCTAAACACTATTTCTTCAACCAAATTTACGTACATTGTTCTTCATGTATCATTTTAGCTATTACCCTATTAAAGTTTTTCAGTTCATACACATTTCTTTCCAAGGTGGGCCTCAAAAGAGCATATCAGAGTTGAAATGATGTTTGATCATTATAATATTATAGAACAACTTACTCTCTTATCTCATATATTTTAATTTTATTAATTTCACACATATTTCTTTACCTATTAAATTGTTCTCTTACTATGGATGATGATTATAGAGTCTAATAAAACTTTTGAGTATATTTTTATACTTACATCATGGAAACATTTAGTATATACCAAAGTAGATGTATATAACCAACCTCTCACATAGTGATCATTTAATTTAAACACTTTTTACATTATAGATCACTATTCCTGTTAGAAGATATGAATTCGATTATATATTATTATACTTATGCTGACAATAGAGAATACAAAGTTTCAAATAGGATTTGATAAGCCAGTGTTGCACTAATGAGTTTAGGGTACATGGCTATGCAAGGGAAAAATGGTACATAAATAGAAAATACACTCTTGGTACAAAATGAAAACCAAATTATAAGAACTTTGAAAGATAAGATACCTCTCCATTTAAAGATGTTAATATGCCAAACCCAAATAAGTGTGACTACGCTGGGTTACATAACAAAAGAAAATTGATTTTGTAGATGGTATTAAGAGTGTTAATCACCTGACCTTCAATAGGAATATAATCCTGGATATTTAGGTGTACCCAATATAATAGTAAGTACACATCTGGAAAGTAGAAACAGAAAAGTTAAGAAAGATGTGACTATGGAAGAAAGACATAGGAATATCACATAGCTTGTTTGGAGATGGGGATGACTGTGGGCAACCGATACAAGCTAGAAAAGCTGATAAAACAGACTCACCCTTGAGGGTTCCAGAGGAAATACAGATTTGTTCACATTTTGCTTTTTTAGTCCAGGAAGATTTGTGTTAGACTTGAAGCCTACAGAACTGTAAGGTAATAAATTTTTGTTGCTTTAAGCCAGCACATTTCTTACTTTGTTACAATAGTTATGAAAAACTACAGGGGCTAACTCTGATGTACGTTATATCATCTAGAGTACTTTGTATTACTTCACATTATGCCCAAAGTGATAAATGTGCCCTTTCTATCTTCTTTGCTATACTTAATTAAAATACCTAAGGGTAAAGAATAAGTCAAAATGGTGTATCACACAGGGCTTCGAGGTGTGATTTTGAAGTTAAAGTCAGTGAGTTCAAAATACACTTCTACCAATTACTGTCCACATTGTCTAATATAAGATATTTGAATAATTTTTGCCTTATTTTTTTAACTTCAGAAAAGTGCATAATTTATTAAAGATTATGAGAATTAAGAATGGTAGCATAAACCAGTAACATACATATCCGTGGCTTTTACACAGTTATAAATAATTACTTTCATATTCTAAAATTATTTACTCATTACTATAAACTTGTCCCTAAACAAAAATTATTCCTAAATCCAGCCCTTTAATTATCTTGTCAACAAATAAAACATCAGAAAACTTGTCAAATACCTGACTGAAATCCAGATCCATCTACAGCATCTCTAATATCTTGATCTATTAGGCTACTAACCTTTTAAAAGAAAAATTGAATTAGTCTGACATGACTTAGTCTTTGTGAACTCTTATTGAAGATGAGTGGTATCAGTTCTCTCTCTCAGGTACTCACTATTAAGTTTGTTTATAATTGGTTCAAGAATTTCATCTGAAATCAATATCAATCTCATTTAGCTAATGTTTGACCAATATCCCTCTATTTTCTATGTTGTTACATTCCAGAAACCAAGCCTAGTGCCTTCTTGTAAAATAAAGCATTGCGAATGTTTACCAGAAGCTGACAGCCTAGCAAATTTTATTTTCATCTCCAGTGCCTCCTACTGCTCATGGTTTCTAGACACAATTAGTGTTTCCAGAATTTATACTTTCTAAGCTTAGTATTTTCCTGGAGCTTCGATTGGAGCAATGCCACTATCCCTAGGTATTTCAGAGGATATAATTCCAAGACCTCACACATATACAAAACCTACAGATACTCAATTTCTTAATATAAAATAGGATAGCATTTTCATGTAAGCTATGCATATCATCCTATGTACTTTAAATCACCATTAGAATACTCATAATACCTAACTCAAGGCATATAACATATGAATAGTTGGCAAACTTTATTTTTTAAGGAATAATGGCTAGAAAAACCCTATATGTGTGTAACACTGGTTAAGCTTATTTTCAAACGTTTTTTATCTTTGATTGATTGAATTAATAGTTGCAGAATTGGTAGATGTACAGTGCTAATCACTTTCTTACTTTCTCCAAATATTTATTGTACTGAAGAAAAACTACAATGTCTTAAATAGCAATATATTTCTTAGAAAACTAATAAAAGTAGATTTGAAATTAGTAGGATTTACATAGGAAATTTTGCATGTCAACTTTTTACTTGGGTCAACCTTTGTGTAAAAAGAAAGGAATTATCTTATTTGTGCTTCAGATAATAATAGGAGTGTCAATTTTCTACTATTGCCAGCTTCTCAGAGGAAAACAAAAAGAACAAATGTGATTTACCTTACATACAATACCTCGAATCCTTCAAAAATTGGAAGGTTCATGCAAATGCGTGAGATGGAACCCTGACTTGGGTAACCGTGGGAAGAATAATGAAAATAAACTCACCAAAACAAAAAAAGTACAGAAATAGTATGTGCAAGGAAAGCTTGACTACTTAGAGTGCATCAGCTCTCAGGCATTTGACATGCTATATTAGTAATTAAAAAGAATCCATGTTCAATGAATGTCATTCACATGCAAATTATCAAGATACTTAGTTTACACTGTGTGCATTTTACAGGGTGCAATGTTCAGTGTTGTTGTCTGTCTATTGAAAAATAATTGTTTTGGATCTCTTAGATGGACTTCAAAATTGTGTTGTTGTGTTCACCTCTTTGTCAAACAAGTAAATTCCATTCTTCCTTGGGAGTTAATGTGCAACAGATGCTTATAGTCTGAACGTTTCCTCAAGATGCATTTCTCATTGGAAAGACAAACACCTGACATTGTGGTAGTCGTCTTATGGCAATATTTCTCATAGTACATGTACTGTCCCCCAAAATAGTACCCTTTTAATAATAGTCATAATTAGATGGTAACACATACCATAAATCCAAATTTATGTAAATTTCAAGAAAATTACATTTTATTTCAGGGGTATAGTGTCTAATGTTTAATAAAATCTAACATCTTTCCTTAAATATAGCAAGAGATTATTTTAAAACTAGTTTTAAAATTTCATTGGACAGCTTACATATTTATCCTTACAAAAGGTCAAGGAATCACTGAAAAGGTGATTAAGTATATTAAAGATACCTGAATAATACTAATATTTCCACATCAGATGATTTCTGTATTGTTCTTCTCTTCCGCAGGTGATTTTCAGTAATTTTCTCAAGATTTTGTTGGAAGTTAATGACAGAATTAAAAATGCAATTTATAACTCCTAAAGTGGTCTGTATTCCTCATACCTTAACATGATGCCTACTTGCATAATTTGTCAGTGTTGAGGAGAGGTGTATTTTAAAGAATTTAGAAAATGAAGAAATCAAAGGAAGTTGGATGCTGATAATCTTAACAGTTCTTGAAGTCTGCTTATCTACTTCTAAACAGGAAATTCACTCAGAAGCTGGGGAAACCTTAATACACTCATCAAAGCTCTCTTTACAATTATAGAGGTATTAAAAAAAGTGTCCAACAGTGAGAGGTGAATCTTAAGTAGTTTAAAGATTGCATTTAGATGATGAAGATAAGAGCAATAATACTTAATGCTGCTGTAGAGTCTTTATTCCTGGAGGCTCAGAGTATTTAACTAAAGGTCAAATGATATAAATCTCTGATATCTACAAAACTGGTTGCGAACTTTTAATAACATTTTGTGGTTTTCCTTTTCCTTTTTATTTTCTTGCAGAAGAAACAAGTCCAATATCAATCTGAAAGTATTATAGTACAAATTCTCTTTAAAAAGAAATGTGGGTATTTCTAAATTCAAGAAAAAGGAAATGTCTTACTATTAAGTTTTAGTAGTTTCTGAGTATGATCAAATTATACAAATTTAATCCTGTCACAACACAAAATTTCCAGTCAATAAAAATCATAGAATTAAGGTAGCATAAAGAATTAGTTGAAGGCTAACATTAAAGGTATCTTATGAGGAAAAGAAATATTAAATAAAGATGCTTATAATATAAAATAAAATAGAAAAACCAATGTGTCGTTTTCAATTTTTACTGATGAAGTTTGTATTTATTATAATATATAATAAGATAATCCATATAGTTTGGTAAGATTCTTTTTTTTTTTTTTGCAGCACCGGGAATTGTACTCATGATCTTGCGCTTGCTGGGCAGGCGCTTAGACTGCTGAGCTAGATCCCCAGCCCTGTTTCTGAGACAGGGTCTCACTATGCCGTTCAGGCTGACCTTGAGCTCACTTTGTAGCCCAGGCTGGTCTCGAACTCCCAACGATCCGCCTGTCTCAGCCTCCCAAGTGCTGGGATTACAGGAGTGAGCCACCACGCCCGGCTAGTTTGGTAAGATTCTTAAAATGAAGTAGACCTTAAAAAGTAACATAAAATGTTTATACAATCAAAATAATAAGACTAAATATATTCTTTAAACATAAATGACTGTTCCTTATACATAAATATGGACATTTTTAGTTCATTGCATGATAAACTGTATTTGACATGGTTGACTGGGACATTATAATCTAATAAATTTAGGAGTGTATAGCAAACTTTTACATTTCCTGATGTTCACAGGTTTGAAACGACGGTGTGGAACAATCGGAAAAATTGTTCCAATCTTGTGAATTTTGCTGGGGTACATGGGTTAAAATTATAGTTCTGGACAGGTTAAGAGTTATTCTTCACTCTTACTTCAGAGAATAATTCAGTAAAATTAGAACCTGCTTTTAAAGATGTAAAATACAAGGCAGTTAAAACTTACATTGACAGTGTTTTGATCTTGGTTTTGAAAATATATCCTGTTCAAAATCTTCAGTTATTAATAGTTTCTTAATATAATTAAAATATTTAAAGTGTTAACCATATCAGAAAACTGACCCTGTTGATGAAAATATGCTACACATTAACTAACATTTGGCCTTTAATCTCAGCCATTTAAGCATTATAAAATATAAATAATATTTTCTTGGTTGGAAGTTTTTCTTCACTATAAACCACTATCAAAATTACATATATGGAAAAAAACAAATGACTCTAACAACAAGAAAAAGTCACTTTGGAGAAACTGCACAATGATTTTTAAGAAAAAAGTGAAAGCTAAGAAGAGAAATTTAACTTGAAATTAATACTTTCATAGATAGCCCCAGTTACATCACTAAGTAACAACTGGAAAAGTAATAACCAAATAAACAGTGGGGTATTTTTAAGTTTTTAAGGGAAAAAAAGAAGTACTCCAGACTTTTACTGAAGATTATGGACTACGTGAAAGATGAAGGAAAACATTCAAAATTAACTTTATTTAATTCCTTAGATTTGCTTTATAAAAAGAGAGGAAAATGCTTTATGAACCCCAGACAATCTGTCCTTGGAATTAAAAGACATTCAACTATTAAATTATCCCTTTCCTTCTGCTAGGCTAGCAGAATAAAACTGCCTTTTCAGCTCAGTCTTATCAGCACTTTTTCTCTTTCCACAAATGGGAAGAGAATATGGAAAAGATCAAAGATAACGCTCTTTCCACGTTATAGGCCCAAAACAGAGCCCCAGGAGCCCATCCTGTGCAGGTAAGCACATGCAGATGACACGAGACATGATACAGAGGAAGAGATGATGCAAACTGAGGAAAACTATACCTTATTTTATGACTTATTGGCTTCAGGATGTAACATTTTAGAACGTAGAAAACCAAGTGATGATGGAAGAGACTAACACTATTTTAATACAAGAGAACTATATTGAAAACCTATTAGAAAGCTAAAGTTCTTTGCATCTACTCACCCACTACTTTGAAATTTTAAATTATACACACACACACACACACACACACACACACACACAAACAGGTGTATATTTGTATGTGATATGATCGGAATATATGATGAACTTTTAAATTAAAAATATTTATTACAGTAAAGGGCACATGGTCATGAATATCTCTCAAAATATTCACTCTCTATCAACATATTGATTCTCCATACTTATTCTTGCCACTTTTTAAACTGTTCTGAAAGTCTTCTTTTGTATCTTCATGAAGTGTGATTAAAAAAAACAAAACAAAACAACAATGTGAATGTTGCAACCCAGAGCCATCCAAAGAAAAGACAAGTTCATAAAAATATTAAGGAGTTTCTTATCCAAATTTTTCAATGAACCTGGCACTGTACAACTTTTAATCCTTCCTTAAAATCATAATGACAATAAAAAGTAAATGTTTTAAATCAATTCAGCACTTTGAGGCAACCAGAACAGCACAACTGAAGACGCACAGGAAAGAGGACTTCCAGAATTGCTTCAAAAAATGGCAAAAAGGATAAGTGTGTATGAAGTGAGGGGGAATGTTCTGAAGTGACTTAACGGCAATGTGTTTAACACAATGTGTTTTTGAAATTTGAATATTCATAAAAGTCAAAAAATATTTATACTTCTCTATCAAATCCTATATATGGAGTATTTCAAGTTATTTTTAATATACAATATTTAAATATTATAAATAAATTATAAAAAATAAATCTATATAGATATATAATCCAAAACTTATATGTCCAACGAGGAAATAGAATCATAACAGAGCAATAGACAAATCTTTCGTGTATTTTTTCTAGGAAAACAAAGACATCAAGCTATAATATTTTCCTTATGTTTAAAAAAAGAAAAATAAAAGTAAATATATAAATAAATATGTCTGAGAAACGGTTTTAAAATGAAAACACAGGAAATGAATATATCAAATAGATGACAATAGAGCATGCCCTTGCGAATCAAAAGGAAAGCATAAAGTAGAGAGAATAAGCTAATTTAAAAATTAGATGAAATGATATGTATTTATAAGGCAAAAATTGAAAGGACCATTAGTAAAGTAAATGCAAAACAATGGAATTACATTATTTTGAAGAAAATAAAAAATAAACACAATATTTCAAAATAATAATATGAGAAAGAAATTTGTTTTAATACAAGTAAAATTTTATTTGATAAAAGAGAGGATGGAGGCCAGGGATTTACCTCACTGACATAAGCGCCTGCCTGGCAAGCATGAGGTCGTAAGTTCAATCCCTGGCACCAATAAATAAATAAAAAAATAAAAAAATAGTATGGGTGGGTAAATTTTATAAAAACCAAAATGTATGAAAAATTGATCCGTAGGAATAATGGAAAAAAAGAAAATACGTAAAAAGTTAATACCTTATTGGACTAAAAATATTCATCAACTATAAGAAAGTTAAAATGCGTTAGTTTAAAGATATTATTTTTCAAAGTAATGTGTTTAATATATAAATATACTATTGCAACATTTTATACTATAAATGGAAATCAATAAGTACACAGGTAGAAAAAACTACACACAAAGTAATAAAATGTGTCTGTTAATTATTCACATTGCAAAATTGAAATTTTACAAGAAAAAGAAACTATCTTTCATAACTTTTAGGGCACAAATAACCACCATTTGTTCAAATTCCTTGTAATTATACACCGTTCAAAATTCCTAAAAGTGCCGTTATCATTTTGTCTCCCATAGTAACAGCTGGGGTAGAAACTCAAAAATAATGCAAAAGATTATTTTCTTTAAGTACGGGAAAAGAAAAAACATGATGCAATGGATCAATTAATGAACTGTCTATCCAGAAAATGGGAAATAGTTTTCTACTTAAAATATTTAGAAAAGAGTTGTTTACTGATATACAAATATGCTTATAATATAGTGTATGTAGTTTATTTAAAAGCATATCATAGGTCTATACGCTTCGCTGTCTCCTTTTATTAAAAACAACGCAGCGTGCATGGACTAGCCCTTGTCCTTTGTGAAAGGATTTCACACAGGGCAGGGTACGCATCTTTTCACGTTCTTTCTTCATTTATTTCTTTCCTTTTCCATCACTCTAATTTAGGCTTTAATACAAAATAAGAGTTACTATTTTTAAAAGTGAAATCTGAAACATAATGAATGTATAGCTCTAAAACTTCTAAATCTATAGTATGGGAACATTTGAAAGACTGAATGCTTCACAACTACATGTTCATACTAGCGACTCCCATACTTGTCTTACATGCTACATGATTACTGTAATCCTGAAGCAACTATCATGACTTTGATAAACATTTATATTTACTAAGGCCTTCATAACACACAGGTGACAATGAAACATGATATTTTATCTCATGCCAATAAAAATGCGTGTGTGATCCAGAAGGCATGTTTATACTTTTAGGAATTGTTATTTGGAGTACAAGTTGGGCTACTAATGACAATTAGAATTATATGCTTATATTTACCCAAGTTTATTTCTGCTTGCAAAGTAGGATGATAAAATCTTGTATTCAAGGATTATGCAATGAGATTTTGTCAATTCATTCATTTTTAATATAAAACATTTAAATGTTTAAAACCTCTGAGGTAGAATCTATTTAATAAGAAATAGCACGCATTATTTATCTTGTTTTCATTTCTTTACCTCTCAATATAATTTTCCTTTGTCCTTTTTCTTGGCCCCTCTCTCTCAATTAACTTAGCTCTAATTCCTCAGAGGAAAAACACACACACGAAAGATAAACTTTACAGTCAAATACTTTATGGACTAAAGCAGTGTGAAAATGAATCAAACATACAAAAGAATGGAAGGAAAACAGTAAACTGTGTGATTCATTTGACATATTAGATACCAAAAGCCAAGTCCTCACTAATGTAGACCCTGATATCGAGTAGCTGCAACTGTTAAGTCGCAGCTTGCTTAGTCACTGTATCCTGTTTATCCTCATAACTTTCTTTACGTAATTGAATTTAGTGTTCTTAATGCCTTTAAAGTTCAAGCTCAGGGATTAGAATCCATGTTCATTCTACCTTCTTTTCTTTCTTGCCTTCCCTACAGTTTCACAATTATCTAATGTTTCAGTCCCACTGAATTATGTAGAGTTCTTGAAATGTGTGCTCTTCCTGGTTCCATCTGTTCCATGACATATTTATGTGTCTTGAGTCCCTGGGATCTTCCAGTTTAGACATCTTTCAATATTACTGTAGACAAACTTTGTGAAACTGGGTATTACTTCAGCTACCTGCCTCTTTTTCTGTGTTCTATCCAATTGAACAGGAGAGAGACAGTAGTCTATTCAAGTGAATGGGTGATATTTACTACCTGTCATATATTTTCATAATGCCTGAAAAATTGGAATATTTACTGTATCAGGGAAAGATGGGGGTAAGCTACAGCACTATTAAAACATAGGTTTCATATATGTGCTGAGGCATATTCCTGCAATCTCAGCACTCTGGGAGACTGAGGTAGGAGAATCACAAGTTAATCACCAGGCTGTGTACGTTAGTGGGTTAGTGAGACCCTGTCTCACTAAGAAAAAAAGATTGGGAGATGCTGTTTAGTGCAAAGGCCTTGAGTTCAATTCCCAATACTGAAAGAAGAAAGCAAGAAAGCAAGAAAGCAGAAAGAAAGCAAGAAAGAAAGCAAGAAAGAAAGAAAGAAAAGAAAGAAAGAAAGAAAAGAAAATGTTTTATTATACCTGTGGGGTAAGTATATTTGAGTTAACAAAGTCTTTGACAGAATTCTAACTTATTTGACATAGAAAGTGCAGTTTTGTGAGAAAAAATAGGATAATGCACTCTCAAATAAATATTATTAAATAAAAAATCAAAGCTTAGCAAAGATTTTAGCACCAATTTAAAATACATATTTCCCAAATTCTTTATTATATATCTTCTTAATTCAATAACCATTCAAATTCTAAGAGACCATCCATTTATTGTAATTGCAAAATTGTTTCTTACTTTTAATGATATCAATTTAAACATTGCCGATGAAAATCAAAACTTAAAAATAACATAATTATAAATATGCAAATGTTAAGCATAATTTCTATATTCTTCAGGCTTTCAGATAAGAAAAAAAGTAATTTAAAATCTTAATAACAGAGGATACAGCATTTGTGAAGAGAAAAATCAGCCAACATGTATAGAAATAATTATATTGTACAACCATAGTCTATATTCTTCCATTTAATAAGTTTTAAACAAACTTGCATTCTCTCTCTATTTTGAGAGACAGTGTTAGATTATTTCTCTCAAACATAAGATTAGTGAAAAGTAAGACTGGAAACTGGAAACTGATTTCAAGTCCAGCAGGCTTTTTAAATATACCCTATTGTCCAGAGGAATTTGTTTTAGTTTTCTATAAGGACAGTAAATTGAATTCATATACTTGATTGTTTTTCTTGTCAAATTTCCGAAGAAACTAGTAGTAAAATACAACATTGAAAAAGCAGAATCGAAAAGCAGAATCAAATATGAAAAATCTATCATTAAATATGAAGTTGAGAAATGTTCTCATGGAACAATATAAATGAGGAAAAAAATGGAGATGACTATAAAAACAGCCAAAAAAAAAAAAACAACACCTGTTTTTCCTTCCTTTCTCTCTTTCTTTCTCTCTCTTTCTTTCTTTCTTTCTTTCTTTCTTTCTTTCTTTCTTTCTTTCTTTCTTTCTTTCTTTTCTTTCTTTCTTTCTTTCTTTCTTTCTTTCTTTTTCTTTCTCTCTTTCTTTCTCTCTTTCTTTCTTTCTTTCTTTCTTTCCCTGTCTCTCTTTCTTTCTTTCTTTCTTTCTTTCTTTCTTTCTTTCTTTCTTTCTTTCTTTCTTTCTTTCTTTCCCTTTTTTTTTTTGAGATGAGATATCAAGCCATTACCCAGGTTGGCTTTGAACTCTCAGGGTCAAGGGATCCTTCTGCATAGTTGGGCTACAGGTGCATGCCACCGTACCCAGATGCAGAATGAAAATTTATTGACAGATTAGTATGTTCCAAATGAATATGTATGACAAGAAAGAGATCTTTAAAATATGTAACTTTTAGACAGTCTGTTTGTCAAGGACTGGAATTAATATATGGTTCAACACATTAAAACCAGGAAAGGGGATAGACAATTTTTCCAAAATCTATATAATAGGAAATCAGGGAAGAATGTGCATATCTATTTCTTAACATGAAAGTATCAATGTTATTCTGGACACTATTGATAGACCGCAATTGATACTACATGTATGTATGTATGTATGTATGATTTGAGAGTTCAGAAAAGAAGAAAAACATGAATGCATAAGGGAGGTAGAAGAAAATGAATATTTTGTGGAAGAACATTATGGTTTTTTTCTTCTAGTGCTTATTTCTATCCCTTTTTTACACTTTTCAGATATATGAGAGGAACTTTTACTCTGTTACTTGCAATGAAACAAAGCCATGTGACTCAATCTGGATAATGGGTTATGGTCAAAGCCTTTAATTGCTATGTGGGTGGGATCTCACAGTGCTAGACATGCCCTTTCATGTCAGTAAACTCTGAAAGCACATGATGAGATTTTGCTGTCATAATACATTGGCACTTCTGTTAGTGCAGGATACCTCAGTGACTGAAAGGATAAAACATTGAACAGTATTGAACTGTTTTGCATCTAAATATGGAAAATAAACCCTTGTTGTTTTAAATTGTTTTCTTACTTCAACGTGTCTTATACTAGTCATGTGGTATACGTGTGTGTTGTGAATACATATGGCATCTACGTATGTATGAATTTATGTATGCACCTATATATGCCAGAAACATTTTTAACCTCTAGATTGTGTACAATGTGTTACTTTAATATTTTTGTTTGTTTTTGTTATTTGTGTTTTTAAGGGCTCCATTTTCTAGATAGTACACATACATAGATGTGGAAAAACAAACATTTAGTCGGTATAAAATGGCTAGCTAGTTCTTTAAAAACTATGCAGTGAAATGACTCTTACTATTGCTATTTCACTTATATTGAAAGTCATACTCAAATATAAACATGTTTTTCATTTTAAAATAAAAATTGGAATCTACTTAAACTCAGAGATAGTAACTATGCAGGAGTTTGGTAAAATGTGTTCCTAAGCATTAAACATTTTAATTGGATATCTACAAACATTTTAGAAATAAACAGTACCAGAAAAGGAAAGGCTAATAAATAGCAACTTCTTGGTGTTTGACAAGATTGTGCAGTAACACAAGCAGATATAAAGCTTAAAGACAGTCTTATATATGTCTTCAGATTCTAACTACGTGGAATTTATCTTCTGAGTGGGCAGGAGAGTGCACATTAATGGATACCACTGAGACACTTTTCTTGCCCTTCTTGTAACAAGACTCAAGTGTGACCTGAATGGCTCCCTAGTGTTTGGATTTATATTCTTCTCAGAGGCATTGGATATTGTATTTCACTACAAAGAGCTAAAAACATTGCAATCATTATTTATAAATCTTTTAGAAAAATGCATTTTCTTAGCAGCAACTATGGCAACAGGGAACTTGAAATGACACTGAAAAAGAATTCAGTCAGTTGCAATGGGCAACACATGTAGGATTTAGATTCCCTCAACATATATATTTTACAACTGAAAAAAATGCAATAAATATTACATATATGATGATTTTCCTTATTTCACCCATGTGTTGCATTTAATTAAGACTGAAATATTTTATTACTTAGTATACTTACATAATCATGAACATTTATAAAAGTAAAATGACTCCGATTGAATTAAAACATTTTATTTCTAGGTGTATTACCTTTTTGGGGGGTGACACACTGACACCTAACAATTTAAAGGAAAAGAAGTTAAATTTAGCCTACAATCACAGAGGATTCACTCCCTGATTAGCTGGATGCAAGAAAAAAACATTGTGAGAGAAGGGTGTGGTGTAGCCAGACTACTCAAATTATGGCTGCTGGGAAGCAGAGCAGGGAAACTGTAACAGAGAGAAACACAAGGAACCATACCCAGGGTCACACCTCCATGACCCACGTAGAGACACCCAGGAACATCTTTTACTCATCTGCTAAGAGTTTTTAATCCAATGAGGTTGAAAGATAAGAATAGAGGTCGCAATAAATCCTTTAGGATCTTCACAGACAAATACATCCCCTTGAAACATATTTCATCTCCAAATAAAGACAACAGCAAGATCCTTCTTCCTCCTAATATAACACACCTATCCTATTTACAAAGGGAAATGCAACAATCACAAATTTTTCTGCTTTACTTTTTCCCTGTTATCTTACTATAAATCTGGCTAAGAGAAGTCATCAGTACACCTGCCACAGCTTGAAATTTCTTCTGTCAGGTGAATCTGTCAGCTACCGTTAATCTCAGTCTCCTTCAAAGTTTCAGGACTTGGGCAAACTAAACACAAAATTTTGTGACATGGCGTAACATGCATGGCCTCTAGTCTATCTGCCAACGGAATCCTTGCTCGTAGTGGGAACATCCTGAGCCTGGCCTTACTGTTTGCATTCCTTTCACCATGGCGGGTTTCTGACCTCCAACTAGATTCTCCCATGAAGCTCTGATCACAGCATTCTGGATCTTCTCTAACATGCATTTTCAAACCTTTCCAAACTCATCCTGCCAACAATTTCCAAAGATTTCTAAACCATTATGACAGGTACAGTGACAACAGCCCCAATTCTCTGGTACCAAATTTTCTGTATTAGTTTCTTATTGTTGGTACATGATACTAGAAGCACACAGTTTGAAAAAATTTGGCTGCTTCTCTATGGTTGGTTGGTTCCGAAGTAGCAAGAACAGAGTGGAAGTGTGCAGTGGAACCAGACTGCTTGTTTAACGATGGCCTGGAGGCAAAGCAGAGCAGTACCAGGAAAGGGCAAGAATCTGTATCTAGAAACACTGTGACTCTTTGACCCACCCAACACATCCATGAGTATGCTTTACTCTCTCAGGCATTTCTTAATCCGATGAGGCTGACATGTCAGGATTAATGGTCATGGGAGGACCTACCCAAATTTATATATATGAAAATGCTGGCGTTTTAGCCACACTGTTTGTATTACTGTTGTTGGTTATAAATTTAATAAACCTCCTGGAAATGAAAATATGGTCATCTGCTTTTATGAATTTAATTTAAAACAAGCATTTCTGTTCTTTTACTTATCACATTAAAACTATATTTCTAGTATAGTCATTTCACTTTAGATACAGAAGTATTTTTCTTAGCAATTGTTTCACCTCGTATTGTCTTTTTTAATCAGAAAAATGTCTTCTACTCATAATTTTTCTACCGAGGATGTTTTAAAAATTAAAATCCTTATTAGTTAAAAAGACATTCAGGAGTCAGCTGCTTTTGGCCCGCATTGGCAGGAGCCGGTGGAATTTTCCTTCAAGAATAATATTGACTGATGGACTGGGGGTGAACTCCAGTCGTATAGCACTTCCCTAGTACTTACAAAGGCTTCATTATGATAAACAGTATCACCAAAACAGTATTTTCTCCTTTGTTAAGAAAATAAAATCCTGTATCGTTACTTTAATTTGTGTTTCTAAAATACATTTGTATTAAATTACATTTATATAACTAACTTGTGGTATTGGGGAGTAGCATGTTCATTTTTTTCCTATGAATTGGATTATAATTCTACTGCATTTTAGTAATGAAATGTGATAATGTATTTGAGTTTGTTTGTGGTACTGGACATTGAACCTGAGACTGACATATGGCAGGCAAGCATTCTTTCAGTGAACCACATCTCTCCTTCTTTTTTTATTTTTATTTTGAGATGTGTTCTCACTAAATTGCATAGGTTGGTCTTAAATTTCTGATCCTCCTATCTCAGTCTCTCAAATAGCCACCACACCTGACTATGTCAGCAATTTTCTTTGTGGTATGCATTTTAATTTTCAAATGTGTGTAATAAAATTTTCAAATGAGACATTTTCTCCACAATATTTTCTTCATTTTTTTGGCAAGGATAATTTACGTAAAAACGCATTTATTTTAGACAAGTAATGCATTTAAGATTAGATTTTGTTCCTCACCACGATATCAGCATCCTATGTAAGTTCCCTGTCATAAGCACTTTCTTTGCCATGAGCTGGGCAAACCTCATTCACACTTTTTCTTAATTAGCAGTGCCCTAGGTATTGTTTTTCTCTTACTGATATAGAAAAGTGCCCAAGGTTGTGTTGGGAATAATTTCTCTGCCTCAGTATGGAACATGAGTTTGATAAAGGGGTGCTAAACCTATGCTTTCAAGGATCATTTCTATAGTATGAGAAAGAGGTGTTTTTCACTTCCCTAGCTCTGAGTCGGGATATGTAATGACAAAGGCTAATCATATGCACCCTCATTCTGTTTCTGTTTACCAAGGAGAAGTCCTGTGCTAAGGACAACAGAGCGAATTTCCTGCACCTAAATTTCATCAGAACGCCATGAAATAGTCAATGGAGATGCATCCAGTATTTGAGCATTAGGAAACCTGCTTTTTTGTTTGTTTGATTGATTTGTTTTTTGAACAGGGTTGTGTTTTCCATCTACAAGAAAGTTTCCTTTATGCATTTGCCATGCTAGAAGGGGGCTTAGAAGTCCCTCTTGTGTTTTATATTATTTAAAAGACATTGTTCCCCTTTATATGAGGTATTTATCATAATACAAAGAACATATTACTTTTTTTAAAGAACATATTACTTGACCAAGGTAGGTCTACAAAAGGTTAAAATTTAATTTGACATCAGTTATCTGACTTACAGAGACCATCTTATTTATTCTATAGTCACCACCTTTAATTGCATACGCAGTGATGCTCTTGATCTTATATATGGGTATTATCTTAAATGTGAGAGTTAGTGGAAAAGAACTATGAAAGGCTTTTAGAAAGATGATCTTTACAGATGTGTCTCATACACAAACTATTTATCATTTAGCTCTTCTTTTCTATGCCATGAAGCAAAAAGATTAAATCTGGGTATTTTTGAGGGTGGGTCTATTTTGTACCCTTAGGTTTTTCTACCAAGCTTGATTCTACACTTCCTAGATGCAAATGCATTCTGTATTTTAAGAGAATTTTAGATTTTTAATTTTAATGAAGTGAAAACTTCAAAATAAATTAACAATAATATCATGAGAGAAATTTCCTTCTTTGATAGTACTCCTATTCATACATCATTAATTCAAGTTCCAAAGGATTCACACTTTTTCTATTGTGGTTACAGTGCTACCTTAGCACTGATTACAGGCTCATATTGTGAAAGTTAGGTGCATCTAAAATAGATTTAAAAAATATCTTGCATCTTTTTCAAAATCTTCTGATATTGTTTAAATTTCCAGTTATGCACGATACACTGAAGAATTAGGTATGATGGAAGAGTATATAATCCGTAAGGAAACGCTCCAAAAAGAGACTAAATTCTATCTTTCACTAATGCATCAGAGACAAGTGAAATTATCAGTTATAAGGAACACTATCACTTACTGTTCTGTGAAGCCCTATTGTTAAATGAAGACAATTGAAGATAAGCAGGTGTATCTTACGATAACCACTAAAGTAACTTTTAAAATCAATACCCATCCTTCATTCCAGATTTACTGAATCATTACAGCTTTCTTGAATGGTCCAATCCAAGAACAAATGTTGACTGAAAGCTTTAGAAACAATTTTTATTTACCACAAGAGTTCAAAAACAGTATGACAGGTGATCAACTAACATCACATACTAACAAGGTATTTCACCAATTCTCTGCAGCTTAACTTCATAAAATTTTGAATGGACCAGTTAATACTATGATCATCATAAAATGCTCTCCCATTTTCATCAGATAGGGGAAATAACTCTAATGAAATAATGCCATTTTGGTTTTATTTCCTAATACAAAATTGAATTTTTTGGCACCTTAATTAGTACTATGTCTTGCCACTCACTGTAATGCTATTATATTAGTAATAAATATTTATGAAGATTAAGATTTATTAGAAATACTAAATATAATTTCTAAGATGTATAGGAGATGATTTACACAATTGTTCCTATAAAGCATTATACATAACATTGTACAAAAATAGTAAAAAATTATATAAAACTTTCTAATTTTAATAAAACAGTGGGAATATTCCAATGTTGTTAACACAAAATAAAATTATTAAGAGTTATACCTTTAATGACACAGGACACGGTCATTTGCAAAAATGTAGACTGACTGGTAGGAAGATAAAGAAATACATGATGGTTTCTCTCCTTGTCATGAGATGCAGGTGTATATATCTCTCTTGGTTACTTTCTCTTGTTGCTGAGACAATCACCTGACACCCAAAATTAGGGAAGAAAAGGTTTATTTAGCTTACAGTTTCTGGAGATTTCAGTCCATAATCAGCTGGATCCAAGGCAGAGTGGCATGGCACTGGAGCAACACTTCAAGGCAGCAGCCAGAGCAAAAGAGCAAACAAGCCTCTTCTCTACCCTTAAATTGTACACAGGCCACCCCCACTCCAGGGCAAGTGTAGCACTCACAAAATCTCCCTGCCATCCTCTTGCACAGGATGAGGATGTTTACAAAGTAAGAATCCTGGCTCCCTGCTGAGTCTCTCAATTAAACTTCTAAACTTCTCAAGTTGACACAATGTATTAACCATAAGAATATCACAATGAGTCATTTTAAAAAACACCTTTATTGAGATGTAATTTTCATTTTATGCAATTCAGCTAATTAAAATGTACAGTCCACACATTTAAACCCACTGATCTTCTGTAATTTGAGTTACTTACATTTTATATTACTAAATTGCGAATAGTGAAATATAATTAATTCAATTTGAAAACAATTTATAGGTTTCTGAAATAAATAACTAACAATTCATAATTGACCTTCTTCTCTAAGAACTGAAAGATTGATTCCTTTCTGAGAGGTAGAAAAATACTCCTGTTAGCTCTATTTCTAAAATGGAGTAGAAAAGAAATTAAAGCTCGTATAAGTAAAATCATTGCATTATCCATTGTAACACACAATGAGACTATAAAATGCAGGCAAGAGAATAAAGGAGTTTACCCTGTGTAACTTATTGAAAGAAATATTTTTCAACTTTTCAGTAACACATGTTGACAGACATACAAAAACATAGCAGCACACTGTCACTGAGGCTAAAGACAAGAAGTGGAAAACAATGATTTTTAGAAGTTTATTTGAAGAGCATATATTCAAATAGAGTATATGAAAGTGTTGTTTTTTAGAAAATATGGTATTATATTATATCTAATTTGCAAAAAATGATTTTTCCCAGCTCATGTTCTTTAATTAAAACTGTTACTATAGCTAGAAGTTTTTAACTAGTTTTTTGTGCCATTATTCAAGTTGAAAACAGAAATATCTTAAATCTTGCTCAGACTCCTAAAAGATGAAAATAAAATAAAGAGTTAAGAGACTTTAGCATTACAAACTACCATTGTGACTGAGTTCTTCAGACTATATATGTAATTTTGGACTAGTTACTTAATGATTGAGTGAACTCTTTGTTTATAACATAATTTATAATACGTAGCTCATAGGGTTGTCAAGAAGAATAGATTATGACAAGTATGAGCATCTTTTTAAAGTCTGTCTAACACAGAGGAAACCCTCAACAAATGACTGCAGCTACTGTAAATCAGACATATATGCACCATGTCATCACAAATTGATTAAGTACTTCTTTTTAGAAAAAGATCTGAGGCATATATTTAATATGCATAGATATGCTAATTTGCTGCTTATCCATTATCTTAATTCATTTGATTAGTATGGCAATTTGTATTATGTAGTAATCTGTGCCTTCTATTCCTTCATAGTTAAAGATTACAGCACATATACTAAGTTCAAGGAAGATTAAAATCACAGTAAAATTATAGTTGCAGTAGAAGGAAAAATGATTTTACTCCAAATACACATTTTCATTTCTTTGTTTCCCTTTTAAAACAGAGTAGCAAAGCTATGACACATTTCGTTTAAAGCTTTTCTTGGGTTAGCAACACATAT